>JAJOOH010004764.1:0-42542 GCA_029582605.1 Solanum gracilifrons
ATAGTAGGAAGCATATGACTGATTTTGGTTGTATGATGTGGTGGTGCGTGGTACATGAGAAAATGGGGTTTGAAGATGTGGCTTAGGAAATTAGAGTGTTGGTATGGGTGAGAATTGAGAAGGAAACACATATATGAGGGCAGTTTGGTTTTGGAAAGGGGAAGGGTGGCTTAAGGGATTTTGAACAGTTTGAATATAGGATGTGTGAGTGGGTAAGATAGAGGAAGCTAGTATGGTTGATACCGGCAGGGATGGAACCTGAATTTGCTGACTTGGGTGAATATAAAGTGAAGGTTGTCTCACTGGATGTGAGGTTGAAGAATTTCCCAATCGTGAGGAAGAATTTTCCAAACGCAGTGGCAAATCTGAAGGTGAGTACAACTCCTCCTCCAGATGGATTACACTCTTATCTCTTTTCGGTCTCCTTCCACCATGTACATCTTCACTAAGCTCTTTCAATACTTTCTCTTGATTCGTGGCTGTCATTTCTTGATTAGCTTCCAGTTGGTCCTGTCTACTGGAAAAATTTGTCATGTCGAGTGACATTTTTTCTAGTACACTTAGTACTTTTCGTATCCCATTCACCATCGAGCTTTCCACAAAGTCAGAAAAGAGCTCTGATACCACTACTACTAATATCACTTAGGAGCTAAGAAAAAAAGAAGTGTAGCTAAAAAGAAGGAAATTCTAGAGCAAGTAAATAAGCAATTCTTTCATAACTTGGAAAATAGAGAAGTAGTACATCCTGAACACATGTCTTTCTTCCACTCACTACTCTGACCCCGGTAACTTACTCATTATGAAAACTAATATCTCCTGATAGTAACAAGCATTAGGGGAATGTGTAAATACTAAAACTATATATAATGATAATTGAGGGGTAGAAACAGAATTATCTTAACTAATGCAACTCATTCCTAACGGAATTAATTGTCTATCCATACTATATTTAAAGCTAAGTGTACCACTCCTTAATGCTAGCAATTTCCCTTTGTATCAGAATGTATAGGAATCAGATGGGGACCAGTGGGGACCGATCCTGAACACATGTCTTTCTTCCACTCACTACTCTGACCCCGGTAACTTATTCATTATGAAAACTAATATCTCCTGATAGTAACAAGCGTTAGGGGAATGTGAATACTAAAACTATATATAATGATAATTGAGGGGTAGAAACAAAATTATCTTAACTAATGCAACTCATTCCTAACGAAATTAACTGTCTATTCATACTCTATTTAAAGCTAAGTGTACCACTCCTTAATGCTAGAAATTTCCCTTTGTATCAGAATGTTGCTTCATATTAGAATCGGATAGAAATCTCTTTACAACTAAAGCACCCTCATAATGACCATCGGTGAGATCAAAAGTCAATCTCAAGTCTAGCGCAACCTTCATTCCCCCAATCAACCTCGAACTCAACGTTAGCCTTTTCAGTACTACTGCCTATAGAAGAGCCCTCTTAGAAGTGGTAATGGTGTTGAGATCTCTCTATGCAAATATTACGATTTCACCCTTAAGATTTTCTTATTTATATCTACATAAAAAAAAAAGGTGTACTGCTCAGAAAACAAAGTTTATGGTGATCCCTCCATCGGACTAGGGTTGGCTAGGAAGCAAATTTTACGGTGTAAGATTTCTAGGGTTATTTCTCAATCTCTTTTAGTTAGTTTAATTTATTTGTTGTTAGTTCACTTGTGTTGTGTAATAAAATAAATGTCTTCTTTCAAGGGTTATGTTCATAGCCATAATTTAATTATTGGTTATTATTGTGGCTTTTGTTATGTTTATCTTATACTTGGCTATTTTATTGCTTATCTACCAACTAGATAAACGGATAATTTGTAGTGAAACTAGACACAAAAAATTTTAGGAACTAATATAATATGGGATAAGAGGAGTAGGGTTCATCTATAGATAAATTAATTAGTTTCTACGAAGGAGAGTTACCAAGTTTTTCCTACTTGGGTCAAATATAAGAAATTATAGAAATTAATGCAGTCGAACCAGTTTACCATATCAACGCTTAATGATATATGTGAGGGCCATCTAGGTAGGTGGTTATATGACTCGAAAGACCGTGACCGTGTGATTCAAAAAAATTGTAGATACTTTAAACATGCGTAACATAATTTGATAAGATGGAATTACGTAAATGTCATAGCCTAAGTTTTATCTTCTCTGTGAACAACCTTTGCATATTTACTTATTTGCTTTAGTATAATAAGTAGTATCATCATCAATCATTTTGAATTTTGATATTTGAAAGCTCGAATAAATAATTAAAACTAATTTAATTTAGTAAGAAGTTAATCACAAGTCCATGTGACTTCTACATTCGACTCTTTGAGTACTTTATTACTTGTACATGTTGCTTCTTCTAGAAAATTACATGAAAATTCAGAGAGAGTAGATGACAGTATGCCACGGGTTTGCTACTCTTCATTACACTTTTTTTCTCCATTTCGTCAAGTACTCGTCTAGATGAAAGATATGTGACTTTTCTAAAATTTAAAGGCCAAGATTATATTATATTAACAATTATCATAATCATAGTTAAGTCAACCAATTTTAAAAAACTATTCTGCAAATTTGATAAGAACAAAATATTCCCTACAAATTTTGATATTCATTAATATCATTAACTTCAACTTTTTTTTTATTTAAATATTAAAATTGTAAAACATGAAAGTTTATATTTGATACGATAAATAATAATCTTCAAAAACATTTTGCCTTTAAAACAATGTTTTCTTTTATTGCACAAAAAGAAAAATGATAAATGAATATTTACTTTTGCTCATGCCGAAGTGGCCAATGCTTTAGAGCCCGTTTGGCTTAACCTAAAAAAAGTAGTTTTTAATAAGTCAAACTAAAGTTTATAAGTTAAAAAATGAAAAGTAGGGATCTACCTACTTTTAATTTTTAATTTTTTTAAAGTCATTTTAAATATATTTTAAGTTATATTTTTTTTAATTTTGTCAAACACTCTCAAAAGTTAAAAATGACTTTAAAATAGGTTTGACCAACTTTTAAACCAATCCAACCATGCACTTACTCTCCTAATTCTCTTTTTCTTGTCAATTTTAATCTTATTTTCTTGCCTTTATAATTTAACTTTCACCGCAATTTTTCGATTGCTTATTGTATAGTAACGTGACTTTTTATGTCATTAAAAACTTTAACATACGTTTTATCTAGATTGGTCTCTTAGGATGGTCCTAACGTAGTTGTACATTTGTCCACAAGAAATCGGTTCTTAATCCAAAAGCAGAGCTATTAAAGATATAAATTTTAGAACAATAATTTTAAGTACTAACATTTGACTTTTATATCTAATGATGAATTTTAATATAAATATATTATTCAAATAAAAATTATTAGATTCGGCAAAAACATCTATGGAGTTGCTTTTTGGTGTTTTCATTTTTGAGATATTCTTTACTAGGCTTCGACTAGGCTTTAGGAAGTTAGAGGGATATGTTTTACTAGGTTTCGACTCTCTTTATTAATGCTTTATTTTTTATGTTCTTATTTTTGAGATATTCGATCATGTAAGTGCATTAGGATCTTCCCCACAACTCAAATATTAGGTATTATTGGACTTTTTATAAAAGCGGAAGAACCTAATAGGTCAAAAAAAATTTAAAAAATAGTGAAGGTCAAATAGTATAGTATTTATTTAATGGGGGGCATGTTCTTTGTTTGAAGTAAAGAGGCAAAGAGGCCAGGAACAATCCTTGCTCTTTTTTTAAAAAATAAATAAATTGTACACCTTACTTAAAGTGTTCAATTTTTTAGGCTTTAGAGTGGCATGTGATTGGATTACAAGTTATGTCACACTATCAAACGAAGCAAGGCGCAGTCCATGCCATAAAAGCCACTTCGCCCGCTTAATAGTTAAGTAGCTAGTTTGCACGATATACATATCGACGAAGAGATGTCTGCTTTTACCATCTTTTTTAGTCACGTTATCTAGTTATATTTATTTTATTTTCTTAAATTTTATGTCAAATAAAAATAAAAATAAATATTATATTCTATTCTATTTATTAGAAATGGAGCTTTTCTATATTGAAATGGAAGTTATGGTGCATGAGTTGCAGTGACTACTAAAGCCTTTAGATTGTTTGTGACTCATAGGGTGGAATTTGAAAAGTGCAAAATATTTCATCTAAAATGACAAAAATACCCTTCAAATGAATTTAATTTCTACAAGCACACATATTGACCAACACATGAGTCTTTTGTATAGTAATAATAAATAATAATATAGATTCACGTTAGGCCCCATATGTTACTTGAGATTTCAAAGAAAGATACAGTAAACTAGCATCTACATGGTAAGAAATAACATATATATATATTTATGGTGGTCCAATTAAAACATATTTTACCAAATGAGTACATCTCATAATAATCAACATAATTGACAAATTCATTCAAAGGCATTATAGAACTTCAAATAGAAGAAAATGATGGGCATCCAGAAGACTAGGTGTTTGGCCGGCCTAAGTGGTTATCAAACCAAAGAGGAAAATATGAAATGATTCATATTTGGAGTAGGTACAAAGTCTATTTATTGATTTTCACATCTTAAAGTCCTTCCTATTTTGGAGAAATTTGTTATTAACTATTATTAGGATGATATAGATACAACAAAAATTTTGGACAGTTAATGAAATAGGTGCAAATTTAGTAAATGTATTCATGAACTTGATGTTCGCGTCAAATCAATATGTTTCTTTTTGTTAACAACGTTACCCCTTGTTCTGAATATTCATGCTCCAGATCATATATATTTGGAACTTTTATAGGTTGTTATGGAAAATCTTTATGGTGTGAGAGACATAGATATGCATTGGTGTATGAGGAATTATTTTTTAATAAAAAAATATGTGGATCCTATCTTATTCCTATTAGATTGTCTCTCTCCTGCCTTTTTACCCCTTACTCCCTTAGCAGTCAGCTCTGCTTTTTCCCATTTCTTTCTTTGCATGTTTTATTTTTTAAATTATCTGTTTAATTTTCTGATTAATTTTTTCAACTGTGAATTTTATTTACCCAATTTTTTTAATTATTTATAATATATTTATCTTCTCATTATGATAATTGATAGGTATTTTAAAATAATTAAAAATTATTTTATCAAGAATATGAGAAGAAAAAATGAAAGAGAAAATTACAAGATGGAGGATAAAGTTTTCACCTACGAGATAAACGTTTAGATAACCGATCAACTAAGCTACTATTAAAATTCTCCATTGGTACATGTATATACGTTTCATTGGTTATTTTTAGTACTAATAAAAATCAATTATTTAATCAATTTTTATAATATTATAAATCAAAAATAAAATCTTATTTTTCGATTTTCTCATTTATTGAGTTTGATTTGAAGAATATTACAATAAATGTGAATTTAACTTTTTTGAAATATGATGTAAATGCTATACTATTTCATATAATTAGATCTGATCTAGTTTATGGTGAATAATCATATAAAAAAGTATTAACCATAGTACGAAAATAAATTTAAATTTTTTTATATACAAATATTTATTATAATCTACTGTGTTATAATATAAAAATTGATTTTATTAACCAAATATTTATACTTTGTTAGTATAAAAAATGATAAATAATTTGATTTGCTAAGTGAAAAATCGATCAATAAAACATATATGCATGTATCAAATGAGAGATTTTAATAGCTTAGTTAATTGACTACCTAGGCATTTATCTCATGAGTGAAAATGTTATCATCCACTAATAATTTCCTCTTTCATTTTTCCTTCTCATATTTTTGATATAATAAAAAAATTAAAAATAATATGCATATCAATTATCAAATAAAATAAATATGTAAATGATAAAAGGTACTCCATTGGATAAATAACATTCACAATTGAAAAAACTAATCAATTAATTGAACGAAGTAAATTGAACGAAGACTTTCAAAAATGAGAAATAGAAAAGGTTGATAGGAAACAAAGGGAAAAAAGAGGGCTTGGGGTTAAAAAGTAGGATTGTAGGAGAGAGGCAATGAAAGAGGTAGGACCCACACATTTTTTTAATTAAAAAATAATCCATCATATGCCAAATAATAGTTGTGCCTCTCCCACTTTAAAATTTTTCGGTTGTTATGTATTATGCTTTGGAACTTGTTGGTAGAGTTTAGAGTAAGACCCAAAGGCTCGCGGGTGATTCAGAACAAATCAAACCCAAAACAAAGTTGCAGTTTTTTGTTGTTATTTGGTGTATCGTGATTGGGGGACACTAGGCCACAATCACGATAGACTAGAATAAGCATTCGCGAACGCAATGCGTTTATCACGATTGTGATGTGCTACAAGAATGCTTCCTAGCACATAAATATTTTCCTAACATCCATTTATGATTCTACTTAATATTGATTAGATTTGAACCATATATCGAATTATGCATAGCTCTTAACTTGGAAAATTAATTATTTGGCCTAGAAATTCTAAGTAAAATTTATATGAAACTTTTTTGACAAAATATGCATTGAGTCAAATTTCGTATCTAAAATAACTCAATTATCATTTATTACACAAATTGGGGGGGGGGGGGGGGGCCAAGAATTTGCATCATATATTCCATTGTTTTTTAATCTTGTCTTTAAAGTTCTTCAAACAATTAATAAACGAAAAAAAGTCAAAAATTTACATCATATATTCCATTGTCTTTTAATCTTGTCTTTAAAGTTCTTCAAACAATTAATAAACGAAAAACTTTCAACCATTTGCTAGACCACCATTAATCTAGCTAGTATATATAGAATGCAAATATATCATTTTAGTAGTCTGTTAGAAATTGAGAAAAGAGTGACAAACTGTCCATTAAGATGAGATGAATCATTTTGAGAGAAAATCATATTTAAAATTTGAGACTATTTAGATGAGATTTGATTTAGTCGGAATTATAAAAAATTAGCGTGTTGAGAAAATTGAATTGTTATAATGTATAAACAACGTATATAAATGTATATACATCTCTGATAAATGATTATACATTATATATACAAAGTTATACACTATTTATACAATATTGATATTGATACATTACATATACATGCAGTCATTTTTATTGAAATTTGTGTTGTCACATGTACAATTATGTAAGAAGCTCAAAATTAAACTTGATTACAAATTAGCTCTACAATTATTTCAGAATTTGACTAATTTGACAGAGATTTGACTTTTTATTAATTTTGAGATTGTATTTTGCCTAGAAATATAGGATTTACTACGATGTGTATAATTGTTTTGATAATGTATAGTATGAATAGATTAGGAGTCCTTGGATGGAAGATCACAAGGAAGGTGAAGAAGCGACTTTAGATCAAGTTTGACTGTGAGGTAAGTGAAACTTTAAGTTTTTGAATATTTACTTTTCTAAGAAAAATAGTTATCACTTTAAGCACAAACTTTTAAATTTTAAAAAATAAAAACAAGTCAAAAATAATAAATTTAAATTTCTAATTTATCACTTTTAATTTATAAGCGAAAAATAATGAGCTTATCGAAAGAGACTCTAGAAAGATGGTTCATCTTTATATATATGTTTCAGACGAGGAAAGGCCCAAAATAATCCCTTATCTTTGGATTAAGACTCAAAGTCATCCTTGAGTTTTCACATGGGGCATTAATAGTCCCTATGTTTGCAATATTGGTGCACTTTTGGTCCTTCTTCAAAATTTTGCCTATTTTTTAACATTGATATTATTCATAATTTATGTATGGAATGTTTAATCGTCATTTTATATATTCAGTAGAAATAATAACTCCATCTGAGAGATTGTGAGAAGAAAAAACACCTTATTTTGTTTAGTAGAAATCGTATTGCAGGTAAAGTCGAGAGGTTCATCGCGACGATTTCATGTACAATAGTACAAAATTTTCTTTTCTTGCAATGTCATATGTTAAAATGTTCTTAGTTTAGCTGCAGTAATATTTATACTGAATAGAACAAGGTGTTCTACTTTTTACCTTCTCTCACATAGAGTTATTATTTCTACTAAATATATAAAAAGACGATGAAACATTTCTTACATAAAATTATGAACAAAATTAATATTAAAAAATAGGCAGAAGTTTAGGGGAGAACCAAAAGTGCACCAATATTACAAACAAAAATGACTATTAATGCTCCATGTGAAAATTCAAGAATGATTTTGAGTTTTAACCCAAAGATGAGGGACTATTTTGGGCCTTCTCTCGTTTCAGACAATATCCAATAATCTCCCCAATAATTCCCTCCCCCCACAAACCCCAACACACCCCACAAGTCACCATGCGTCAATCCACAATTCCATATTAATTAATTATATAAAACTTGTTCTATATTCCTTCATATATAATTTACTTAAAATATTATTTAAATCATATATCGAAATCAAGCTTATTATTAAAAAAAATAAATTGAGCTCGTTTAAGTTGATTTGAAGAGTTTCAAGTCAATACTTTATGTTGATGCTTAAAACACAATATGCATATCTTATATCTATAATATAACGCTTTCCTTTTATATTTATTGAGGATTTATAAAATATAACCTTTTATTTTTATGAGATAAAAACAAAATTTATGTACACTCAATCTTTTCTATACCTCACTTATTAAATTATACTAAATATATTATTATATACATTTTCTATATAAATTATGTATTTCGTTAGATATGCTTGCACATAACTCAATACACAGATCTAAAAATTAGTTATTCCCAAAATCACACACATAACTTATGTAAATGTAATAACCTAATAAAAGAGACAATTTCAAACAAATTTTCAAATGGGGCAGTACTAAAGTTTTTATTTATTTTTGGTTATAAAGATGTTTTTTTCTGGCTTGTAAAAAACGATTCTTTTTAGTAAATTAAAGCATATGTCTATTTGTGAGATCAATAATAAGGAAATTACAAAAAATCACTAATTTAGGATCTAATTATTTATATATACTTTAGTTTGTAATATTACGAATAATTTTGGTGTGTCCAGATATGTCCAGCTACATATATCTTATGATATATGAGTCAAAACTGCGTGTAATTTGTTCTAGATACAGTGTATCCAAGTGAATTCATATGTATATGAGATACATAAACAAATCTCGCTTGCCACTCTCCTATATATCTGATATCCCAACTACATGTGAATCACATCAGCTACATATACATACGTGTATCTAGTGTGATTCACATGTATATGAGAAAAATGACCATCTCCCTGCCCATCTCACTCGCATCTCTCTTTATTTTAATATATCTGATATAAAAAATACATGTATTTAGGTGTATCTTCCTCAATATATGATAGAAAATTCTTAATTAATGATAAAGATACATAATTATTTAAAAATATAAATAAAATTTACATAATAAGATAGTTTTCCCTCAAAAAGTAAAATTTCATCCCCCACCCCGCCCCCCATGTAGGGGTGTGCATTCGGTTTGGTTTTGTACTATTCGATTTGGATTTTTTTTATTTTTGAATTTGAAAAAGTCTAACTCAATCCGAACCAAAATAACTTTGGTTTGGTTTGATTTTTCTCTATTCGATTTGGCTTTTTTGGTTATGTTAATATTTAATAACATAATCAAATTTATATTTTCAATTTGAAATAAGTATTGTGTTTTAAGTTCTACTTATGTTAGAAAGTTTATTTAAGAGATTCAATATTATTACTTATATATATATATATATAAATAAATAATTAGTTTTTTTTTTAAATTCGAAATCAAACCAAAAAATCAAACAAAGTAAATTATTAATCCAAAATCAAATTAAAAACCAATCCAAATTAAAATTCAATTTAATTTTATTTGGTTTTTCGATTTAATCGCCCAATCTTCCGTGCAGTGCAAAATTTATAAAAATTAAACTTATTATAACTTCACTTGGGAACATATAAAGTGAAAATAACTTAAAAGATAAGATTCTTGTACAGAATTAGATATCCCCAAAGTCAAATAATTCTAAGCCCCCACCAACCCCCCAGGCCCCCACCTCCCCTCCAAAAAAAGAAAAAGAAAAAAAAGAAATTATTAGTGTGTCGAAAAAGACCAAAAGTCTACAATACAAAATAATTAAATCTAATCAATATCTACTAAACTAATAGTGCCTAAACAAAAAACGATGGTCCTCATGTCGTTATATCATTTCGTCATACACGAGGGTTCACTTTTTTTTTTTTTTTGGCCAATAAAGTATAATCTTAGTATTTTTCTCAGAAAATTCTTAATAAATAAATAATAAATTAAAGAAATGCAATTTAGGAGTATAATTAATTTGTGTTGATCAATTCTTAATTAGAGATCTCGATTCAAGTCTGAGTCGCTTTGCTAGACAACGCTTTATCTCAATATGGAATTTTTCAGCGCAAATTTTAATGTAATCACGCTTCAATATATGGATATGGGACACCTGATGATTTTTATTTTTTTTAAATAGTAAATTTTTTTAATTTGTGTTCTAACTCTTAATTAAACATATTAATTATTACATGCTTCTTTCTTTGTTGCACCTTTTCTCTTTGGGGGTTTCTTCCTTTTCCACAGAATCTGAACATCAAGAATTATAATACTCTCTCTGTTTTGGGTCATGGCTGCTTGATTGAACTCCTTTTTCATCTCTCTAAATCTCTATTTCCTTTATCTGATAGAAACCCAAAAACATTTGATTTCACTCTTTCTCTTGACTTTTCCTAATTTGACGATTAATTTAAAGGTGAGATTTTTTCTATTTATTTTTCATTTTCTTGAGATTATTTCATGTGGGTATCTCTTGATTATGATCTATCTGATGTTTGACGTCTTGTGTCCTTTTTTGGTATTTTTTTCTCATGGGTTGTTAAAAGATTTGGTTATGTTTATGGGGTTTTATATGTTGAAATTTAGTGGCTATTGGTGAAAAGTTGTGATCTTTAGCATCTTAACTAAGAAGTTAGTTCACAGAAGTGGCCAACTTTATGTGTCTTTTTCAGCTTGGATATACTTATAATAAATTGTTGTAAGGATTTGATACTTGAGAGTGGAAGAGCACTGGTCTAAAGTAGTTTGTGATTAGTCCTGATGGGAACTGTTATGATCTATACTATGATAGAGATGTTCTTTTTTGTAAAGGAATATACTTTTTGACTGCTGAGTTGCTACAAAGTATTTGTAAATGATTTGCCATTGTTTTTGTGGATGCATAGCTATATTTTAGTTGGAAGGAATGATAAAGGATATCATGCTGCTCATTTATTTTTCAAATGCTTGCTTCTTCAGTAAATTTTTAGCATGGACTTCTAGTTTCTTTTAAAAAGTGGACAATTCTTCTCCTTACTTATCAAAATGAAAAAAAGAAAAAAAAACTGTGAATGTTGGTGAAACTTAAATGGGTTATGTAGTAAGGACTAACTTACACTGTTTGGGTTGTTACGCTAGTTGGCTTTCGGTGTAGTGTGCACTAACACGTAATCTGCACCAAAATGCAGGTGTTCTTTAGTTTTTGTTATTGAAATCACATCCTCTGAGTTTAGTTTTTACTTTTATTTGTAGAAGAGAGAAGATGGAGAATATTGAGGAATCAGGTAGTCCTAGTTGGGGTGCATCCTTTTTTCAAACAACGGAAGATGTTGCAAGAGCTGTTGCTGCTGCTGCAGCTGCCGTTAGGTCGCCACGACCTTCTGTGGTATATTCATCTAAAGATGATAATGGTAGTCAGCTTCAGAAATTTCAGCGTCAAGTAACTAGATTAATGAAAGGCTTCTCCAGTCCCCCTGAAGTTAAAAGTGGAGCCTACAACCCGGAAATATTAACTAGCCAAAAGCGTCAGTGGGCTAGGTTTCAGTTGCAATCCCTGGTATGCTATATGACCAACCCTGGAGCTTTCTGCTGTATGCTAAAATGCAGGAAACTATATTATCCATTTAAAGTCCCCCTCAAGATCTAATTCTGGTTTTAATAGCAGTTGCTTCAAATACTACTTCGTTTCTATATTTTTTCTCAATTAATTACTAATCCGGCTTGAAGTATTGATGATGGTGAATGATAGACATTAAACTCCTTGATTTGATGGTTAAATATACTTCTCAATTTATACTATGAGGGCAGAGTTCTTTTGGTTTTGTTAGATAATTATACTCTGTAAGCTTGTAGGATCATAGAGTTTGGAAAGAGCCATCAAGGCTTTTTGAGAGCATGGTGGTGGTTGGACTCCATCCTAACTGTGATATTCAAGCACTTCAAAGGCTTTATTTTTCAAGAAAGCTAGATGGTCCAGGGAGATTTAGAAGCGCACTTGGTGGTCAAAGTCAATCACGCGTGGAACCTAACCTTGAGCCTCAGGTGTTGTTTCTTGTAGGGTTTAATTTGCACGGAGTTAGAATTGTATAATTTTTATGGACTATAAGGTGTTGTTACTTCTTTGGGTTTCAGGTCTTGTTTGTTTACCCTCCAGAGAAACCACTGCCACTGAAATACAAGGATCTTCTCTCATTTTGCTTTCCAGCAGGAGTAGAGGTTGGGTTATCTCTATCAACCCCCCTTTTACCTTTATTTGACATGCAATGTTGAGATATCGGGAGATACATTTTGAAGTATTTCAAGCTTCAGATGTGATTCACTTGGTGAACTTCTGTAAAGAGTTAGATGTAGAAAGCAACAAACTTTTGGTTTGAAGCATACAAAATATTATAGGTGATGGATCATGCATCTCACAATTTACATTTACCTGTTCCTACCTTAGGTAAGAAAAAGAAACATAAACAAAAGGACTAGTTGATTTAAGATTCAAGCAACTTAGTGAGGCATTCTCCTTTCTGTATCAAGATAAAACAAAGATACAATTAATTATAGCTTGAACTAGGAATGTATTTTAGGCCAGGCTAAACAAATACTGTCTCTCCTATTGCATCTCTACATTTTTATTCAGTCATACTTGCAGTGGATCTTTTCTGATGGTTCAAAAATGGTGCATCTGGCTACAGGTTCATGCTGTTGAGAGAACTCCATCAATGAGTGAGTTAAACGAAATACTTCTGGGTCAGGTAGTGATGCTTCCTTTCTATAATGACCTGCACATCGAATTCCATTAAGAAAAGCCAAACTGTTGAGAAGCTTACTTCCAAGAAGAAGCTGATTAAAATACACTGTCAAACAAAAAGAAGTGGCTTAATATATTATTTGACAATTAGATATTCATAGAGGAACAACTGAAGGCTTTATGCAGGTGCAAGGATATTTTTCCAGAAACTCTTTTTAAGCATATATGTGTCTTTGCAGTGGCTATTCTGAACCAGAAGAAGCTATATCTTCTCGGTTCCATTAATTGGCCATAGTTCTGTGTGTTCTGTTCTTGGATCAGATTTAGGCTTCTTCTAGACACAAGGATATGAAAATTAATGAAGGCATACTTTATTATCTGGTATTTGGTGTATTTTCAACTATTAGTAACTTCATCTATGACACCCAGGACGATTCCCCCTTTTTTTTGCCTATGTTATCAAGTAACTGTCCCGCCTCCCAAAAAAAAACCCTTAGATGAACATATAACTCCAATGGTTTCCTGAGCTAGAAAAGTGTATTGCCTGTTTAAAAAGTTTTCTTTCCATACCAAGAGAATAACATAATAACATTAAAGAAATTACTTTTTTGTCCCGTTGTTTATTCTCCATTAGAAATACAATTATATATTTGTAAGTCTCTTGTCATCAATCTGATAATTATCAACCTAATTCTGTGTTTTGATGTGAAAATTTGGTTTTGTGGTGTAACACAATGTCTACTGTATTCAGATATACGTGTTAATGTGCTGCTACTTTTCCAGGAACACCTTAAACAAAATGATCTGTCCTTTGTGTTCCGGCTTCAGGTATCCCGTTTTACATTCTGTTTCCATGTATGCGATATCTGCCTTGCATTATAACATCATATGACCCTTCACATCTCTGACCAGTCAATTTCTAATTGGTTTTCTTTTGTTATTGAGCATAACATTAATTTGCACATGGAACAATTTTAGATTTCATTTTCTATCTACAACAACGTTATTAAATTACACAATTTTTTGATTGTTTCGGTTTTAGCAGTTCCTTTTTATTGTTAAATAGGTTCATGTAAGCTGTAGGTATATGCAATGAGAATATGCAACGTACTTGAAAATACAACGTAAAAAGTGCCTTGCACTATCAGGTGTAGCCTATATATTTATCACCAACATTAAGTAACTCTTTTTTTGATTGATTGCATCAAGTAACTTACTAAAAGGAAACAAAGACGTGCAGCTTTGGTTTTATTAACAGTCTTTTTCTGCCCTTTTTCTCATCCTAATATAAACGATAGGAGCAATTAGATAAAGGAGTTGGTGCTGACCAGTTGGAGTATGTATTTTAACTTAAGTTTCTTGATATAGGTTGCTGATAATTCAACTCTATACGGTTGCTGTGTTTTAGTTGAGGAAATGGTTCAGAAACCCTCTGGATTGCTTTCCATGATTTCAGATGGGCAACATACCAGCTTGGGTATTAGCCGCCAAATTTTAACAACACGCCGCTGTTATTGCATTCTTTCCAGACTTCCATTTTTTGATCTTCACTTTGGTGTGTTACATAGGTTCGTTTCTCTTCTGGTGAATTTGCTATATTGTCCAGATCTTTTTGTTGTTGTTAAAACTTGATGGGCCTAATTTAGGGAATCTTGTTGAACAATAGCTCCGTAGTGTTCAATTACCTGGATACTTTTATTGTGTGGTTTCCTTGAGAGACCTATTCTATTGATAGTGTTGTTCTGAAGAAAGTCCCGACCCCCACTCGTCCCTTGCAATATAGGCAAGATCAATGTTTCTGTTAACAATGGGATGGCTACTGAATTTGTTGATACCTTGCTTGGTTTCTCTTGCGCATATGATGAACTTCCTATCACCTTTCTAAAAGAAATGATGAACTTCATATCCTTTTCATTTCTTGTGTTATTTATTAGAGGTTGCCAGCATGTACACAGATGATCAACATTCAGATAATCAACGAGCCTAGGGAGAGTAAGGTGACCTTGAAGCAGAATGAAATGTTGGCTAATTTTTCAGCTGAAATTCATCTAGGAATTAGGCTTTGCTGCATCAAACATTTGAGCAACATCTTAAATAGCTCAATTGTATGTAGTTTGGCTACTTAGATACAATGTCTTGGAGAAATGTAGGGTAAGGCTGCGTACAATAGACCCTTGTGGTCCGGCCTTTGCCTGGACCCCATTCATAGTGGGAGTTTGGTGCGCCGGGCTGTCCTTCTTACTTAGATACTTAAAGGAATCAGAAGCATGATACCATTAGTATATTTCAGCTCTTTGGAGTTTGGCCATTGTTTTGAGAACTTAATAAAAAGAGACCTCTTGAGAAAGTCTATTAAGGAAGTATGCTTAGGTGCTTGTACATTAACATTTGCTTGTAATAATGATCATGAGCAAGAAGAAGCAGTATACCAGCTTCCGGTGCTTGCTATTCCTAGTCTATACTCTATATATGTGCAGAGTTGGTAAATGTATGGTTGAACTTTGGAAGATTCTTTGCAAGTCATTGTTGTTATTTCTCTGTTGCTAGTGCCTACTGAGACACTGTTTGTTATTTGTCCTTTTTCTAGCATTTTCACTGAAGAAAGGTTGGAGCGGTTAACAAAGCAAGTTGGTGATCTTGATTTTGATTCACTTGTGATTGATGATGAGGAAGAAATTTTGGAAGAAAATCCTTCCAGCATATTGGAAGAAACAGCTAAGTACGTCCTGAATGGCACTGTAGAAAGTCCCCAACCAAGTACTGCTGATTCTGTAATTAGTGGAACCGTGGGTGGCAAGTCTCAGCTGGAGTATAGAGTTGCAGAAGGGGAAGTTCTCCCAAAGAAGGATGGAAGTGATAACAAGGCATGTATGGTTGATAATGATATAGATTTTGCCAATAAAGAATTTATATTTGGAAGGCAAGTCCCTGAAGCTTTTGATAATTCCACTGATGATAACAAACAGCTGGTAGAAAAGGGTGTACCAAATGCTGTTTTGCCACTTTTAAGATATCATCAGTGCGAAAGTTCTGAATCTTCCTCTAGGTATATTACTTCCTATTTGGCTTTTAGTATATTTTTTCTTTCCGATCTGTCTCATAAATTTGTGACCCTTTTGCTCTGCGCTATATCTGTTTGTGTCCAAATTATTGAGAGAACATCTTACTGGAAGTTGGTATTTATTATCGGCAAATCCCACCTCTATGAAGTGCTTTTATTTTTGGATACAGCTTCCAGGACTCTCCTAGTGAAGATAGACATTTTAGAAGTGATTTTGATGAAACCGAAACTGAGGAAGCATCCTTTTCTGGTCAAGATGATTTAAGCCAGCATAGTGATATAGTTGAATGGGCAAAGGTTTTATTTGCACTTACCCAGTTAAAATTTTCAAGTTATGGCTTGTCATTAGTGGGTTATCTAGGTCTTATCTGACCTTGTCGTTCTCCTTCACCTTCCAGGTGAATAATCGTGGATCCTTGCAGATACTATGTGAATATTACCAGCTAAAATGTCCTTCAAGGGGATCAACAATTAAGTTCCATCCCCTGGATCACCTTCATCCTTTAGAATATTATAGACCCAATGAAGCACTTTTACACGTTGCTGGATCAACAATTGACTTAAAATCATGCCGTACAAGTTTGGAATTAGCAGAGGTACATTCTTTTTTTGGCGATTCCTGGTTTTATTATATTCATAATTGAAGAGTGAAGTAGAGGGGGTGGGCTGAGAGATGCCATGCTTTATGGTTTAGAAATGGTTTGTCTAGCTAGCTACACCTTCCAATAGTTACTTTCCTATGCATTATCAGCTTATGTTAATTTGGTTTCCGCTATACAGGCTCACAATGCACTCATGGTGGAAGAGGAAGCGACTGCATTGTCAGTTTGGGCTGTTGCATGCTTATGTGGCTCATTGCGGCTTGAGCATGTGCGTGGTGATACTGGGCATCTATACAACCTAAATATAACTGTTCAATTTGACTTACTAATTTGCTACTTGACTATAATAAGTGACAAGTGTTTCGAGACTAGTATAAAGCTTTTTGACCTTTGTCAGAAATGATGGCCTCTGTTACCAAAATTTTATAGAGAAGCGCAATGCCAGATTGGTTAATGTCATCCTCATTAACTTTTGTCATTGAATGGGGACTTTCTGATTTAAAGAGAAAAATGTGGGCATTGATTTCATACTCGTAGACAGGAACGTATATGCTCTGCTGTAATCTTTGACTTAATGTAATGGGTTTGAAGTGGGAAACCACTACAGAATTCTGGCTTGCAGCACAAACACGAATTTACCAGAATATTATTGAAATAGTGCTCAACATGTTAAAATGTTGAACTGACTAATTTTTTTTTATGGCATGATAGATTTCTTTTCTGTCCTTTAAATTAATCATTTGTATTAAGATTGTCCTATTTCTGAGCTTCTATGGAAGCAAACCTCTTGCGGATGACTCCACATTACTGTATTGATTGCTTAAAATGGAAAAAGAAGGTTAAGGGAAAACATATTTCTTACTAACAGAACAGGAGATGAGTTTATTTTTTGATTATGGAGAATTGCTTAAGCTCCATGAAGTTTTGATTTTCCTAATTATCGCCAGCGTATTTCGCTCCGAGTATTGGAATAATCAATTCATTCAGCCTCCTATATCTAGTTGTATACTTGAGTCCATTTAATCTCTCAATGTTTTCTATGAACTCCCCAGACCCCACTTGTGGGATTACAGTAGGTTTGTTGTTGTGGTTCTTGTTGTTGTAATGTTGTCTTTTATTGGTAAACACACTTGACCAGTGGGCTAGCAAGCACTGGTTTTAACATGCTTGTCAAATTCTTTTGACACTATCCTACTCGCATTTTATAGGTGCTGACACTGTTTGCGGGAGCTTTACTGGAGAAGCAAATTGTAGTGGTTTGTTCAAATTTGGTAAGTATCAGTTTGCAGCATCTTTTCTGCCGTATAGAACTATAGATTTAGTTAGGTTTGCCATGATAGGAGTGCTGTTTTGATTTCACATACTGAATGCTTTCTTGATTAGTCTGTTCTTCCTAGGCAGCATACTTTATTGTTGCAAAGATTGATTTTATCTTCCCCATACAAGTTATATGTGAGGTGAAGACTTCTTTCTAGATCCAAATGCCCTTAGTATTCACATGGTTTTTAAAGCTGGTATTTTTGAAACCCCTAAAATTTGATGCAGAATCTAATTTTTAGTTACTTAATTGCAGGGAATATTGTCTGCGTGCATTTTGTCTATTATCCCTTTGATTCGTCCTTATCAGTGGCAAAGCTTGTTGATGCCGGTAACTTTCAGTTGACAATGAATGTTTTCCTTAGGTAATAGATCTATTGCATTTCTGATTTTTCCGACTTTCTTGACGAGTAAATTGTCAGGTTTTGCCTAATGACATGCTGGATTTTCTGGATGCACCTGTTCCCTATATAGTGAGTATATCCATGTCTTAGAATTTTCTGTCTTTCATAATTGGCTCCCAAAGAAATGTATAAGCAAAGAAATGTATAAGCAAAGAGGTTTTGCTGGAAGTTAGATGAGGCTATTCTTGAAACAATTGGAGTACTTGAATGAGGCGTTTGTTTCATTTAGACTGAAAGTTGATGAGTTTGTAGATGCTCTCATCGTCAGTGATGAATGTTTTCTTGACTTCTTGTTATATCATGTGCCATGATACCATTTTGCCAGCTTTTCTCTTAGATATCTTGCATTATTGGGAAATCGTTCTGTATGTTTTTATCCTGTATTTTGCTGATCTCATTTGTGCAAGAATGTATTGGTTCCTTCATATTCACAAAACGTATTTCTCCTTCTTGGGATTTTGTGTTGCAAATTAATCAAATTGTTTGTCCTGTTTGAGTGCTTTCTATGATGATGTGAAGTATTAGTTTCGATGAATAATTGTTAGGTCTCAAGGGGCCATTTCGGGTGATTTAACTTATATTTTGCTCTTTCTTTTTCTTCTTACCTTTGAGTAGGTAGGTGTGAAGAATAAGACCTCTGAGGTTCAGTCAAAGTTAACAAATGCCATCCTTGTAGATGCAAACAAGAACCAGGTTTGTGAGCGGGTTATTTCTATTGCATGAGCTGAAAGTAACCGTTTGCACAACTCTCCAGCAGACTGTCTTCTTAGTTTTTGTTTATCAAAACTTCATTACTGAGTACTGCATAGATGATGCGAATTTTTCTGTTGCTTGTTATGAAGTTTTCTAAGAGGGGTACTTTTTCCTGTGTATTACATTGAAAATCAGGTGAAGTCACCTACTTTACCACAACTTCCGCAGCAAAAGGAGTTATACTCTTGTTTAAGTCCTTACCATGCACAGCTGGTGGGAGAAAGTTATCTGGCAAGGAAGAGGCCTGTTTATGAGTGCACAGATGTTCAGGTATTGCCGAACGGCTCATTGATCCCCTTCCATTCCTTCATTTGTCCTTCTCACAGGGGCAACCCTGATTTATTTTTGACTCATCTAATGTAGTTGGTTGCGTACAACTAAGTTGACAGATTTACTTGTTTTCCTGGAAATAGCATGGATGAAGCTTTTCTAATTTGGCGTTTGATTATAGTCCTTGAGTTTGTTAAGAGTCTAGTTAATAGTATCATCAAGAAGCAAAAGAAAAAAGAAGATGTAGTAGGAAAAATCAATCTCACAAAAAAAAAAAAGGAGGACAAATCAATCTAATTATGTCTGCAGTTGGAATTAGATAAGTAGATTAAGTTAAATGCTGTGAGGTCTAGTCCGTCCTTTTTAGGAGCCTCACGAACTAGAACTCAACCTTAGTATGTTGTCCTCTTCTTTTTTTGGTTTGATGATGGCGGTGTTCAGGCCAGCTTGCACGCATCTCAACTATTACACTGGGTACCTAATATCTCTCTTCCTACCAAAGCTTAGGCAGATGGGAAGAAATCATGTAGTGTTTTTTACTTCCGGGGATTTGAACCTGAGACCTCGTGGTTCTCCTTCCACTTTATTGACTACTAGGCCAGACCATTGGGTGCAAGTATGTTGTCCTCCCCTTGTTACACGGATTCTCAATTTTCCTTTCCTTCTGAGTGTTTAATCACTATCTTACTGTTCTAAGCTCTATCCCTTTGCAAATGCTCATATTCCTTTCCTTCTGAATGGATAATCACTTATTTGACCATTTTAACGCTTATCCCTTCTGGAGATGCTCATTTTGTCTTCATAGCTTATTGTTTCTCCTTTTGACCCAGCACCCAAAGATGATTAACCAGGATGGGGGAAGTGTAAATTGGGTTCCTCTTATGGGGTAAAAAAGGTACCATACTAAAGGTGAGCTTGCGATTATCCGTATGCTTTTAGAAGGTGGGTATCCTGCATGGGTAGAGGGAGTATGAATTGTTATCAGAAACAGCCTAGTAGTTGTGAAACTGTTAGCGAAGTATGTAATCCCAATGAAGTCATAGCTCCACCAGTGGACCATCTTGCTAATTGAATTGTGAATTGGTAGAAATGATTAGATTGGTTAAATGTTGAGACGTTGTACATTTCATTTGTAATTGCATACCTGAATACTTGTTCTTTTATAGGAAGCTATTTAAAATGTAAACTGTGTATAGAGTAGCTATTGGAGTTTATTGAAGACATTTTGCTGGTGCTTTCTTTGTTTCCTTCAGCTTCCCTACAGAGCATTTACTTTGTGCCTCTTATGTATATATGATCTTTTGGTTGAGTTCAAAAAACAGATGGGATGGTTGACAATTTCAGGTGATGTTTGTGCATATTCTTTTTGAGATCTCGCAAATGAAATTTCAAAAATGTGTTTGTTTAAGTTTTTTTCAAAAAACAGTTCTCTAAAAAGTGGTTTCAGGGTATTTTTCAAAGAAAAAGTTCTTTTTCCATTTGCAGAACACTTAACAAATGATAAAAAAGAATGTGACTGTCCAAGAACGTCTCTCGTTACACTTCTTTGTAGTTCTCTTGCAACTTTGGTATCACAGATTTATATAGCTACCTTTGTCATTTTGGTCACTGGCTCTTCTACCTTAGAATGCTAATACTAAGGAATGCTAATTCACCCAGAATTTAATGGTTTAGAATGCTAATGCACCCAGAAAGTAATGGTTCATTGTAATATCTTTACAGTATGTTGTATTACTCTAGCTATCCAGTCAGTCTTTATTACTGCTTAACCATGACATTATGTTTAGGTTGAAGCTGCAAAGTCTTTCCTGGGAGTGTTGCGGTCGTACCTGGATTCACTTTGCTCGAACCTTCGTTCACACACAATTACTAATGTCCAATCGAATGATGATAAGGTTTGTAGCTTCTCCTTGGAGCATTTGATTTGGCTGACTACTTGTGTGAAAAAGCCTTACAGAGTTGACTGTACATGCATCACTTTCGAAAGGTATTTGTTACTTAAATTATTCATCCTGTTCCAAATGGGGAATCATTGAAATTGGTATGCTTAGCCTGCTGCAAACTGTATGTACGGTTTATCCAATACAGAAGTTTGAAACAGTATTTGATATTTGAGCAATTGTACACACTAAGACCTGAACTTGAAGAAAGAGCAATTTACTAGCAAACATCCATTTGTGTTTCCACCCAAAGAAAAGTAGATGATGATGATAGTAGATTATTTGGAGCTGCTGGTGACATCTGTGACTTTTAGAAACTTCGTATGTTTGGAAAATGAATTCACAATTCATATGCAGTAAAGCTTGTTCCTGTTGAAGTTCAAGCTCCTATCTTCAGAATTTTTTTATTTGAATGCTTCAAATGTACTGATAACTGGCACTATTTCAGAATTATTTTTACTCAGTTTCTTTTGTGCATAAGTGGTATTACATGAATACCAATATTTGAGGAAAACCTTTTCTGGATCTGTCTTCATATACATGAAAACTTTCACCAGAGTATGTTAACCTTCAGACAGCGGTTTAATGATAGTAGAGCTTTATCATAAACACTTTGAAGGTAAAATTTGCACGTGTCAGTGTTACATAGTTTCAGATTGTTAAAGGTAATTTATCTTACATCACTCTTTTTCTGCTCCTCCTGGTGATGGATATAAGCGTCAGTTTTTATGAAGTTTTGCATTATTGAAATCTGAGTCCTCATTCAATGTGAGCTCTTATGCTTTACTTGCTTAGATGTTATACTAGTTTTAGTTCTTTTTCTTTTTCCTGTAACTATATTTACATTTTGACAAACATCATCAGCAGCTTTTATGAAGAAATCCTTATATGTGTTTCATTCTTACACTGATTGGTAAAGAGACTATCTCTTAACTCAGAATTCTTTATTCTGTCCTTTGGTTATTAGGTATCTCTGCTCTTGAAGGAAAGCTTTATCGAGTCTTTCCCTAGTCGAGATCGGCCCTTTATGAAGGTGTGTGCTTAAGCTTCCACACTTTTTTCAGTTGTTATCTAAAAGCCAAATAGCTTCACTATACTGCACCTTGCTAATGTCATTACTGTGCTTTGCAAAATGATCTGTGAGGTGGACCTGTTCATCTTAACGGTTTGCTTGCAAAACTGAATCTGCACTTACAGAAGCTATGCATGCATTTTGTATTGTTATTTAGGGCATCAATTGATGTGATGCAAGTCCATTTTAGATTATATGTTATGTGTTAGAATGTTATCCTTCATTTTATGGTAAAGCCATCCATCACTTTGGTTTTCCTCGTGAAGAGCATGCTAATCTATTACTTGTTGCTCTTGGTGAAACAGCTTTTCCTGGACACACAGCTCTTCTCTGTACATACAGATTTTGTACTCTCTTTCTTCCAGAAGGAATAGAGCCGCCATGCAACGAACCAGTTCATGATGTAATAGCAGAACGCAAGTTCCTGTCTTTGTAGCTTATAGTTTATTGCTCAAAGTCTAATGTAAGGGTAAGTTATGTATCACAATTCATAGAAGAAATCACTTGGTACTGGTTTCTAACTTTTTTTCCCTTTTCCAAAAAAACTTTTCTCGATTGTTCAACTTAGGCATGGCAAGTAGCTAATGCAATGGAGAACATAAAGAAATGTAGGATAGAATCATAGACTTTTGTACAGCAAGTGAACTTCTAGCTAAAGTTGAAATATATATAATGTTCTGAGTTCCATTTTTTCTTGTATTATTTTGCATGTTGTCAAATCTTATAGTGAAAACACAACAGCTATATCCAAACGCCTACTAAGTTTGCCACATGTCCTGTACTCCCTTAGAATCCAAACATTTGAATGGAAAGTATAACAAGAGGCATATATTTAGATCGAAAGTATAGGTTCTCCAGACATACATGTTAAAGGATGCTGATATGACAATGTTAATAACGGGAAAAAAAGAGTCAATTCTCAGTAACATTAATGTGTCAGAGCAGTGTTAAAGCTGTTAGATAGATGCCTTTTGGAGTCCATGTGAAATATTGAATGTATTTTCTTATGTACTGTTTTGCCAACTAATATTACTTGTGCTTTCACCTCATTATGAGCATCAAAATACGACTCTCTTGTGCATGTGTGTGTGTTTGTCAGTCTTTGGGGTCATGTAAAATGTTACGACTTAACCTCTCTTTAAGTAAAGTGCAATTTGGAGCATACTAAATAAAGTCTAACTTGTCAGTGTGGCGGAGCCCAACGAGGGGTTCAAAATTTGAGAAACTAGATATATATACTAGTTCAAAGAGGTAATTTTGATGGTTATAGTTGCTACAAATACTATTTGTTCTAAAAACATAAAATATGATTTAAATAAGGTTATTTTTATAAAAATAAAAAATAGAGTGAGTGAAGATAGAGTTTTCATTTTTTTAGAGTTAGTAAAGAATCAAACTATATTTTTTTTCTTTTTGGTTCAATTAAAGTTGGTAGTAGGGACAATATGATCATTTACTAAACCCAAAATGACACAACAACTCAGCCGTATGTATGTCGGAACTGTACTGAACACTTTGTACCCACCCCTCAATAGAACCCACTCAGAGAAACTTAAATAAAGACAAACAAAGACCCTACTTAACAAAATTTTGGCTACTCAAATTCTCCACTGTTTTTGGACACTCTCTAAAACTAGATTTATAAGTATGTGTTTGGACAAAATAAACAAGGAAGAAGGGTAAAAAAGTCCTTTACTTTCGTTTATTAGGTAAGTTTATCCCTCAATATACGATGAGATTAATTTTACTTATGCCATTATGATTTATGAAACTTAGCAAATTATCATAAAATGTATATATATATATTTTATGAAAAGTGAATGTAAAGTTTATATGAAAAGTATACTAATATATAGTGTATATAAAAAGTTGATAAAATTTTATATAATGGGTATTGTGTGTATACGTTGTATAATTTTTTTCAACATATAAAGTGTATAATATATATCCGGAAATGGTGCATTTCACATTAAAGAAATAGCAAATATTAAAACAAATTAAAATTTTAATAAATAAATACACATATTTTGGCTACTAAATATGAATTGAAGTTCTATGGCTAGCTAGCTCCATGTTTTAGGGGTAGAAGCCATTTGTGTATTTTGCCTAAAAAGAAATTTTGCATGTGAACAACAAAGATCTAGATATTGAACAAGATGAATTTCTTAGGATGAGAAATTGTAGATTGGAGGCATATTTTTCTTCAAAAGATAAAATTGCCCTTGCTATTGATGGTCCATTTTATGTTATGATGAGATCAATACATAACAGAGTATCAAAACTTCGATTTGACCTCATTAACTTAGAATATTGACTTTAGTCAAACTTCTTAAACTTTAAAATTAAAAATATCATATGATCACTTCAAAATTCTTGTCATCCATTCCTACAAGTCACAAGCTATATAAATGATCAAACCCAAAAAATTCAAAACGACTATGATGATGGTCATTACAAGAATTTTCTGTCTGATCAATTAATATAATCTGACAAATCATATATATCTAAGATGACTAAGTTGATGAATTAAGAGACTCCTTTAAACAACTTGGAGGCAACTCCTTGCCGGTGGCTTTCCCTTTGGCGTGAGCGCAAAATGCAATCGCATGTCCATGGCGGCCATGGTAGGCTAAGTTGATATCATTAAGGTTGATTTTTTTGCAAGAAAATAATGCACTGCAATCCAAAATAACTGCTCTCCGCGAACTTGAACTTCCCCTTATGTTATTGAATGTCACGTCCTTGATTTGTACTGAACTTGGCTAAATTAACATAAAAATGTGTCATTCTTTTTGGAACTGACTAAAAAGAAAAACAAGTCATGTAAATTGAGACAAAAGGAGTACTAATTACTTGTGCTAAGACTTAGACATTATGATTATAACACATTTTGTGATGATATTTTCTACTTAATTAGCAATCAATCATGAGATTTTTTATTTATTTTTTATTTTTTAAACGCATTAAGTTTATTAATGATTAAAAGAGGGAAATGCAAGTACCTGTTTGCTGCAATGATGTATTGGGCAATAATGTTGGTCAATAAATATAGGATTTCGAACCTTTTCCATGATAATATCTTCAAAAGTTATATTGGTAATGTTACCAACATTCGATGGTGCCCAAGTCTTAATTCTCAACCCATTTTGAGTAGCGATAAGAGTGCAATTTTTGACATGTATGTCCTTAACAACTTCATTTGGCGAATTCCCTAAGCTACCGATGCTTATTCCATGGCCAGGGCCACAAGTGACTCCTGAAATGTTGATATTATTGCTTCCAGCGATCATAGCTATACAATCATCTCCAGTGCCAATGTAAGAATCCAATACATGAATGTTGGTGGAGTGGCTAATGTGAATTCCGTCAGTGTTAGGGCTATTGCGTGGTGCTGTTATGTTAACATGACTAAATGTCATGTTTTCGCAAGCAAAGACCTTGAAATGTATGTTCTTGCTATTGATTGAATGTATGTCACGCACAACCGCATTATTGACAAAATTGAATCCAAGTGTCTGATTCAAACATTAGAAATAGTGTTTAATTGTTTAACTTTATATTATAATCACAAAAATAAAAATTATAAAAACATACCATTGATGAACATTGATGCTTTCCCCAAGTAAAAGATCCTTGTCCATCTAACGTTCCACCTCCTTTAATTTTTAAGTCATTGATATATTGAAAAGAAATCCAAGACGAATTGCAAAATGATTTTGGATCTATTGGAGCTTTAATAATTCCTTTGATTTGGAAGGTCAAAGTTGATTTTTCGCATGGGCCAATAAAATTTACAACATTTACCATGTATGCACCACCTAAAGGTATCAACAATTTGGCTTGTCCATTCCATTTGCATGCATCCGCCCAAGCTTTTAAAAATGCCTTCCATAATATATAAACAAATAAATAAATAAAATAGACTTAAGGGGTGTTTGAATTGCCTCTTTAAAGTTAAAAGTCAAAAGTCATAAATTCAAAATTTTCAATATTTGACTTTTGACTTTTTTTTTGGTGTGTACTTTTTCAACTTTTAAAGAAGTACAAATTATTCGTAGTTAATGTTTTATTATGAGTTATTCAAAATATAATAAAGTAAAATTGACCAAAAGGAATAATTTCTCGAAGAGTATCAAATCAACAACTGGGACAAGTAAAAAAAAGAAATGGAATGAGTTTTTGCGTGAACTTATATGTAGATCTTACTCATACGATAATAACAAAAGACACATTAAAAAAAGTAAAATGACAATTCTGACCTTACTATTATCTGTCACTCCATCTGCTTTAGCACCATATGAAAGGACATTGAAGACCTTTCCCTCAGCATTAGTGCACACAAGAACAAGGCCAAATATAAAAGCTATTTCTAAACATGATTTTGAAGCCATTACTTTTTATTTTTGTTTTTGCTTTCTTCACTTGTGTTTATATACACCTACATTTTTCCTCACTTAACAAGTAATCTTGAATTTATTAATTATTACCTAGTAATAAAAGAAATCCTGAATTTAGTTATACCCCAAGAGATTTCTTAGATTTAATTTATTGATAAGAAAGGAAAGTAAATAATTATTTTGACTGAATATTAAATTTAAGTTTTTTAAATTTTCGCCTAGACTTTTTAGATCAATTGGATATTAATTTTACAAGAATTAAATGTTATTGTGAATAAGATAATTTCTACTTATTAGTAGATATAACATAAATTTTACTAATATTTTTTTTTTTGCAATTAACATAACTTTTATTAATCATCTGGGAAAATCATTACAAAGTCAGAACTTATCAAACTTGATAACTTCTTTAAAATAAAATCCCAAAGCCTACAAAAATTTAGATTATCACACCTATAGAGAGCTCATATACTTGAACAATATTTTTTTTACAAGAATTAAATGTTATTGTGAATAAGATAATTTCTACTTATTAGTAGATATAACATAAATTTTACTAATATTTTTTTTTGCAATTAACATAACTTTTATTAATAATCTGGGCAAATCATTACAAAGTCAGAACTTATCAAACTTGATAACTTCTTTAAAATAAAATCCCAATGCCTACAAAATTTTTAGATTATCACACCTATAGAGAGTTCATATACTTGAACAATATTTTTTTTTCTAACTCTAGTACATACAGTAGTTTTCAGTTGAAACAAAAATTTTAAATCACACCTCCTAAACATTAACAAGTCATCAGCAAAACTTAGATGGGTTATTACCATCTTTTGGCATCTTGGATGGTAATTGAAATTTGGATCTTCCTGTAAAGTGTTGAACAGGCGAGAAAAAGACGTTTAAAGCGGAGAGAAAACATTCCTTTACCAAATTCACCAGTCTGAAGTGAAGATTTTTCAATATGAGAGAGTCATTCCAAATAGTGTCAAACTAAAATTACTATAATCCTTTTTAGAAAAAAAGTGGCTTAACTAGACATCTATTTAGATATTCCATGAATAATATAAATAGGTTGGGAGAATGAGATCCCTTTGCCTAAAACCTCGTTTGGCTGTAATTGTATAATATTATATTTATATGGGAAAATGGTCTAATATACCCTTCAACTTTGTCATTTGGAGCTGATATGCCCCTCGTCATAAAATGACTCATATATACCCTTACCATTATACAAACGGCTCACATATACCCCTACCGTTACAAAATGAGCTCACATATTCCCTTCATTTAACGGAAGTGAAAAAAATTAAAAAAAATTCATGTAGGGGTATATATGATCCTTCTAGCAAAGTTCAAGGTATATTTTAATCTTTTTCATACATAAATTGTTTTTTGACTTCTTTGATTATCATTATTTGAGTTATTTATTCTTATTTTATTTTTTTCTTTCATTCTTTAATGTAAAGAAAAAAAAGATTTAAAACTGATTATTTTGTGGCTAATTATAATTTAAAACTATTTTTTCGCCTATATTGTAGTTTAGTTTTTGTATTTGAAAAAAAAATTGGTCATCTATAATAAACTTTACAAGAAAATTAGTGAAACACAAATAAATTTGACTATCAAAATAATAAATTTAAATTAGTCATTGAAATAAAAACAAGTCAAAAAAATACGTGTGAGGAGGATTAAATATACTCATATGAATTATATATTTTTTTAAAAAGAAATTAAAATTAATTTTTTCACTTTCGTTAGAGGAAAAGGGTATATGTGAGTCATTTGTTTAATAACAAGAGTATATATGAACTACTTTCATAACAAGGGGTATATCAGTTCTAAATGACAAAGTTGAGGAGTATATCAGACCCTTTTCCCTTTTTATATCTACATTTATTCTTGATCACCCAACTAGGCGATTTAACAAGGGAAAATTGTATGAAATAGCAAACTATTAATTCAAATTAAATGTTATAGCTATAGTTTATTTTAATTGTAATTCGCAACAAATATTCTCTTTTTTTTGCCATCTGATTCGGTATACAATTAGCCATTTTATACGTTTCGGTATAAAATGCGTTTGTGTTTGTATAAAGCGAGAGAAAAGTATATATACAAATACAAATACATATATTTTCGTCCTATACATTTATAATTATACAAATACAGATCTTATTATACAAATTACAATGTATAAATGAATTTATACAAAACTGAACAATTTGTATAAAATTGGATGTTTGTAGCGAATTATACAAATCAAAAGCTCCATAGCAAACATAAAATTTATTATGGAGCACAATTATGCAAACTATAGCTATAACATACAAATATGATTTTTTATGTTTGATATATGTGAATGTTGCTCATTTAACAAGACACCTACAAATACAAGGAGTAAATGTGAGATCCGATCAATTCATCTAGCATGATCGCAATAAATATAGTAAAAATCGATTATATTTGTGATGACCCAAATTTGTGATGGTTATGAGGGAATTCCAATATGTAATAGTAAAATCGATTATTTATGTCACAATCTAAATCTTTGAGTCATGATAGATGCATAAAGACATTATCCAATAGAAAAATTAGTTCTCAATTATCACAATTTAGAGTAAAAAAAATATCATAAAATCTATAAAAGCCACCAAGTGTTATACCTAGCAACAAACGAGAACATGAAATTTTACATCTAATAAATTTTACATAAAACTCTAAAATATAGTTCTGAAGCTAAAATGAAGTAATATATAAATAACACTCATCCACCAACCTGGATAAATGTGGTTGACTAACCTCACTTAAAAATCCAAGATTATCACGTACAAGATGAAATGTGACTTTAGAAGGTGGATATGCACGATCATCAACTTTGCATATTTTGACATGTCTCTCAAATAGGTTAATAACTAGTATGTCAATATATAATTGTTTGATGATCTTGAAGAACCTATTGAGATTGACCTTTTTTTTTTTATCCCAACTTTTGAGAAGATGGTGGAGTAGTTCTTATTCAATCAGTATTTAAACCAATACTAATGAAAATACAACTTTGCAGAAACAGTAAATTTCAAAGTTTAAATCATGTAGTGAAGAACAAAAATTAATGACTGTAAAACATACCATAATCTGTTACAATTGTATGAAACGGAAAGGAAAAAAAATTGAGCTCACTGAATGCACAATGTCCCCTTAATTAAGAAAATTATTGTCCTGTAGTATCCGAGGTTTGAATTGGAATAGATCCTCCCAATATAGAACGATTCTATTCACCAGTATATTGATACCCAAAACAATGGTGTTAGCGAGGCACCGACATTAAAGTACATGAATAATAAATTTGTACAGAAGATGAAGAAGTTCAGAAATTTTCGTAAGTAAAAAGTCTGAGGAATCACATGTATTTATAGCCAAGAAGCATTGGTTCCGAAAGGTTGCAACCTTTTAGAAACCACACAACCATTCATGAAAGTTTGCAACCTTTCAGAACGGTCATGGTTGTTCCTGAAAGTTACAACCTTTCAAAACAGCCATTTCCAACGGTGAGAAATTCAAATAAAACGGAAAAGACGTTTTAAACTCGGATCACGCGAATCCGAGTTGGGTTGGGTCGTTTTGGCTAATTATTTAAATAATTAAAAATGTCTCGGACATTTAATTTAATTAAATAAATAAATAATTAAAACAAACTTTTTTCAAAATCTCTTGATTGATCATTTTCCAAAGCCAAAGCCAAACCCAGAGCCGAGTCGAGCGACGACGATGACGGCTCGAGGGTGTCCCTCTTTTCGGCCCCTTAACAACTAGTAGAAGTGTTTCTCTTATTTAAGAACTTTAACTTTTCTTTCCACCACCAATAAGGGAGAAATGCCTTTTACTAAAACATAAGAGAAATCTTCCTTTCATTTCCCATTAATTCTTACTATATACCCAATAATCCCCCACATGAATGGGGAATGGTTATAACATAAAAAAATGCATGAACGAGTGTGTGCTTTACAAGCAAGGATCAATTGCATCTGGATAAGTAGGTTTCCCGTTGAACTTTCCACAGTGAACATATGTCGGATATACTCGATCAATAGGTAGATAAGATATCTTTGAACCGTCGAGCTTTAGTGTATACCTAGACAACCATATGTCATACGATTAAATCTTTACCGTTTATGGTTCTTATGGTTGTATTCGTTTCAACCATGGACAACTCTTGGTTTCATGAGTGTATAGAGAATAGGATTTTTACAATAATTCTCTTTGAAGCGACTTACACTTCACACTTACATATGTGATTTCTAACTGTGTCATAGAGTAGATACACTATTTGGTCAAATCTGCCAAACTTAGCAAATCATTAAAAACCTTAAGCTTTATTAACTCGTTAACAAGGCTTAATGTTTTAACCTTGTTCCTGAACATTGTCTTCATCGTTAGAATGGATTGAGTTGATTGACAATGCTGAACCGTCAGTCACAACTTTGTTTTCTCCTTGAACCTCGTGGGATCTCTAGTTTGCTAGGTAGAATTACCGTCATGATGACTTGTCCTAAGCCGTAAACCCATTTCCTTAGATGATCTTTCAACTGCCTCTCTCACTAGGCCTTTTGTTAGTGAATCTGACACATTATCTCTTGACTTTACATAGTCAATTGTGATAATTCCACTATAGAGCAGTTGTCTTATGGTATTATGTCTCTGTTGTATATGATGAGATTTTCCATTGTACATGACGCTCCCTACCCTACCTATTGCTGACTGACTACCCTAATGTATGCATATAGGTCCCACAGGTTTAGGCCAAAATGGAATATCCTCTAAGAAATGACGAAGCCATTCAACTTCTTCACCGACCTTATCTAAGGCAATAAATTCAGATTCCATTGTAGAGCGAGTGATACATGTCTGTTTTGATGATTTCCAAGAGACTGTTCCTCCACCAAGTGTAAGCACATACCCACTTGTGGATTTTGACTGGTGATACAATTTGCATCACTATATCCTTCAATTACGTCAAGATATTTATTATAATGCATGGCATAATGTTGTGTATGTTTTAGATACCCCAACACACGTTTCATTGCCATCCAGTGAGTTTGATTAGGATTACTAGTGAACCGACTTAGCTTCCTAACAATACATGTTATATCTGGTCGCGTACAATTCATAATATACATGAAACTTCCCAACACTCTGGCATAGTCCAATTGAGAGACACTTTCACCTTCATTCTTTTGAAATGTAAAACTTATATCAATTGGAGTTTTGACATTGTTGAAATTCAAGTACTTGAACTTGTCCAATACTCTTTCAATATAATGAGATTGAGATAATGCTAGTCCTTGTGGAGTTTTGTGAATTATGATCCCTAAGATCAAATCAACAGCTCCCAAGTCCTTCATATCGAACTTGCTGGACAACATGCGCTTATTAGCATTTATATCGTTAATGTCTTTACTCATTATTAACATATCATCAACATACATACAAACAATGACTTCAAGATTCAGAATGTTTTTAATGTACACACATTTGTCACACTCGTTAATCTTGAATCCATTTGTCAACATCGTTTGGTCAAATTTAGCATGCCATTGTTTGGGTGCTTGTTTGAGCCCATAAAGTGACTTAACAAGTTTGCACACTTTCTCTTCTTTATCAAGAACTACAAACCCCTAGATTGTTCCATGTGAATTTCTTCCTCCAACTCTCCATTTAAGAAGGTTGTCTTAACATCTATTTAATGGCTTTGAAGGTCCTGCACGACCTTTAGTGCTATTAACATCCTAATAGATGTTATCCTTGTCATTGGAGAGTATGCATCAAAGTAATCGAGACCTTCCTTTTGTCTGTATCATTTGACTACAAATCTAGCCTATAGTCCCATAAACTTTTATTTTCCTTTTAAAGATCCATTTTGATCCTAAAGGTTTATTTCCCAGAGGAAGATCAACCAATTCCCAAGTATGGTTATTTAAAATTGATTCACCCTCACTATTGACTCCTTCTTTCAAAAATGTTGACTCAGAAGAAGACATCGCTGCTTTAAATGTTTGAGGTTCATTTTCAAGCAGGAGGGCCACAAAATATGGTCCAAAAGAAGTAGATTTCCATTGACAATTACTACGCCTAGGCTCCTCGTTATGTAGTGTATTTTTCATTGATTCTTCCGGTGGTCGTTTAGATCTTTCACTTGTCGACTCATATTCAGTTTTGTACAGATAAATGTGTTCCAAGAACTCAACACTATCTGACTCAATTACCATATTAATGATCGAATAACGCTATCAAAGACACTTAATCCAGTTCTAAGAGTCAACGATCGTTAGTCAGTATATAACCCAACCAATTGGGTTGGGATCATTCCCATAGAGAGCGGTACGTGGTCAAGATTTAGTAGTCAAGTGCGAATAAGTTCGAATCAGTCATAGGAATAGACATTATCGAATAAACACATAGTTTAAATTAAGGGGTGACACAAATGTCAAATAATAGGATTTTTTTTTAATTGTAATTATCAACTACAGCAGCAGCAAATAACATAAAAATAATAATATTGAGACAGGTTCTTGGGATGTGATTGGATTATAGGCTAAGGTAGACATGTGGCTGATTGCAATTTTTAGTAAATAACTGTAAATCAGTGAATACGCTAGACTTTAGTGGGGATAAACTTTCTCTCGAATAATTTACCCCGAATCAGTCGGTTTCTCTCGAACATCAGCAAGCATGCAAATAAGAGCAGCCTACGCTTTAGTCCATTCACTCTCTCGAGTTGAATGTGTGGAAAAGGGTTTAGGATTCACTCTCTCGAGCTGAACCCATGACAACCCAATACACACAGACCATCAATTTAATAATCTTGGTTTTAAAACCTCTCTTTCTCGCAAGTAAAAAATATGAAGGTAGAGTTGCATTTGCAACTACAACCTTTTAAATTGAACCACAATGACTGATTGAAATCACTTTTAAACAATGTTTAAACTAACAATTAGCAATACCCACAAGCTAAATCAACCTATAACCACATAATCACACCCCAAGAATTGAGGTTTTAGCTAGACATCATAAAGAGATAGAAATCGTTACCAAATTGTGTTTTCATCATTTGGGTAAGATTAATTTCGTCTTTACAAAGGTCTAAATTAAATAATCATCAATACCCATTTTCAATTTCTCAAAATATGGAAAACTTCAAATCTTCAAAGCTAAGGAAAAGTTTGTCTCAATACTCAGAGTTCAAAAATAAGATACTTGGTAATGATAAAAGCTCCTAAACATAATGTTTGAAAATATATTTATAGTCGCCAAAAGTTTGCTGCGAAGGACCATTCGGTGCAATAAGTCGGGATCGCAGATCAACTCAGCTATCCACCCTTTGGTCAGTTCTATCGCCTTTTTGCTTTGGGCTTCATCATCTTCATGTTCTGTAACTTTGGGCGATCCAACACTGCTTCACGGAATCACTCGACGACACGGCGACTGCTCTGTTCTATCGCCCACTTGATTTTCTCTTTCATGGTTTGGCACACTGGAACTTTAGGCGAGGTAATAGCCACTCGTTGACTCGCCCAATGGATTAGGCGATCACCAGGCCTTCTTTTCTTCGTTCTTTCAGTTGCATTGTTCCTTTCTGCTCGTTAGTGTCCATTCTTTGTTCCCCAATCCAAATACCTGGAAATCAAGGATTTTACATCAGTTATTAACATAAAATAAGCATTTGAGGACACAAAATCTATCCAAATAAAGCCCTAAATGAGTCCAAATCGTGGACTCATCAACACCCCCAACTTAAAATTTTGCTTGTCCTCTAGTAAAACTCAAGTTCAGTAGTTCAAAAAGGATGTTTCAAATAGTGCTACACAAGACTCAACAATGAATGCACACAAAAAGACTCAATTTGCTCATGCAAGGATCAATTGTGCACTCAAAGATTCAAGTTGTGACTCACCATTATCAAAGATTCTCAAGTTCACAATACTTGCTTCAAATGCAAGTTCAAGCTCAACAAAGGTACTCAAATGCCCTTACACAAGAAATGATTCCATATTCACACACAATGGTTCTACAATTTATAGCTCCGGAATCCAAAACAACTCTCACACTAAAAAAGATGAATACATGCATTGACTCCACCCATAGGTTTGCCCTTATTTTCCAATTAACACTTGTTTCAGCTCACTCAAGATCAAACAAGTCTTTTAAAGGCTTGTAACAGGGCTGAGTGTAAAGGTATGACCATTTAGGCTCAGTGACTTCTATCCTCATGAAATGTGGTGTGGACAACACTTCCTTCCCTTTTCTCCATCATTATCCTATTTACCCCATTATTCATTTTCAATAAACTTTGGACACCCAATTTCTTTTGCAACTTTATTTCAAAACTTTTTCGTCCTTTTTCTTTTTCTTTTTTTTCTCTTTTTTTTTGTACGAAGGGGTTCCATCTTTCTCAAACCATATATCAAGAGGGATTCTTTTGCATTTCTTGATTTACCTTCTCTTTTCACCACACCCCCAACTTAGGCTTTTGGCCTAAGTTGGCTATTCACACAAACCACATCTCATGAGGATTAAGGGTGAAGGGATAAAGAAAGGTCACAATTTGCATCAAGTTTCTTCCAAGAAAAGGCTAAGGCTCAAAGGGTGTTCAAGCAAGGATCACACACTCACAAGGTAGGTCACAAAAGAGGTATAATGTCAAATTGTTTCACTCTTTAAAGTTGCCTAAGATCATTTCAAGAGATTGCATCACTTAGTCAACTAGACCAACGGGGTAAATTCTAGGTGTCATCACACATGGTTCACGGTAAGCTCATCACACACAAGGCATTGACACCAATGTCAAAAAAGACTCCACACTTTCTCTAGTGTGCAATGTTCATCACAAGAGACTCAATTTAATAATTGGCTAGTCATAATGAGATGCAAAAAGTTCACATATTGCCTTATCATAGCCACACATTTATTTTTGTTCGATTATAAGCACTATTCAAGTCGTCGTATTGATCAAGACCGATAATCAAATTTGCAAGAGAACAGCCACATTCAAACATAAACAAGAGGTGGTACAAATTTTTTGGAAGGGTCCAAAAATCATTTACAATTAAAACAAGGAGCCACGAGCTTAATCTTCTACAAAAACAGTGCAAAAACCTGATTTATAGCTCAAAACCCAATATATAAACAAAAAACAATAATCACAGAAAGGTGGGCCTCACCCCACCACAAAAAAAGCTATTTGTCCTCAAATGCAAGAAATAAATTATCCAAAAGTTAGTAAAATTAAGACAGAGAGAGAGGTAAAGAGGGATCCTATCTAAACAGTCGCTCCATCTGTCTGGGCATCAGTGCCCGATGTAGTGCTCTGAACCTGGGCAACAGTCCCCGGAGTCACATCAATAGAAACCATACTATCTCCACTAGGAGGTGCTAACGGTATGTCTGCCAAAGATATCTGCACAACTGCATCTACTATGGCCTCCTCAGTATTTGTAAGGCCCTTATAGGAAGCCTCCTCAGCAACCCCAAGCATCTCCTCATCTGTCTCCGCCTCAGACTCGGGATCGGCCGCCTCCTCAACTCTAACATCATCTTCGGTGGTAGCCGGAGGCATAACTGGCTCGACTGGCACATTAGGGATATCCACCGTCCCGAAAATCATGGACATATTGGTGGACTTCAGCTGATCCACATCTCTCCTCAGTGCAACAATGATGGCCTTTAGAGCCGTCACCTCCTCGGTGGCCCCTTGGCCGTGCTCACACACCGCTATCCTAGCCGCAATGGCATCAATGGTAGCACTCAACGGTGTCACTGTATAAGTAAGGGCTATCTGAATCATGCTCGAAAAGGAGGCCTCGAGTCTGGTGGCACGACGAGCAGCATAATGGGCTAACTGCCCCATCCGTAGCAATGCAGCTTGAGTGAGCAGGGGCCGGGAGATAGCAGCAGATCTGGGAGGTAGTGTAGCAGCTGAAGAACCTGGAGTATCATAAGGAACAACACTAGAAGTACCTGAAGGTCCAGGGGCCGGAGTAGGCAATAGAGCCTCTACATGTAATGTCTGAGGTCCAACAACCGGGGATGAGTCTACCGGGGCTGCCTTCTTCCTTTATGCCCCATCGTTCAAGTACTCCGCCTCAATCCTCCAGATGTCAGTAGAAGACGTGGAAATCACTTCCACCTCCTTCTTCTCATTTCTAGGCACCTGAGCTTGTCTTCACAACTCGATAATCAAAACCGGGAATGAAAGGGAATTCTGTCACTGCTTGGCCCTCATAAGCATCTCTGGGCAATAATCATCCCCATATTCAGTCTTGTCCCCACGATGATGCAACCAAGACAGGATGCTTTGGCGTGGCAGAGAATCAAATCATTTTGGGAAGGCATGATGGTACTGCTGATGAAGCCAAACCAATACCTCGCTGCCACATTGAGGTCCTTCTTTTCTATACATGCTCTTACCTCTAGCCACTTGGGAGTACCATCAGAAATCAACAGAGCTAACCACTTCTTCATGACCTCTAATGTCTGTGTCCTGATCTTGTACTGGCAGTCATCCTTAATTCTTGTTGTAACCCCAGGACTGCATTGATAGCATCGCTATTACACTTTACCTTCCGGCCTCTGACAACCACATAGTCAATCGGCTTGAATTTGGCTGCCGACTTCTTCCCTTGTGGTATCAAGCACTGTAAGCACTGTAGAACTCTCTGACCCAGCTTGGACTGTACGAGCCACGGGGCTTGCTGAAGAGCTGAAACTTGTAGGACCGTAGGCAGCTCATGATCTCTGGATATCTGTCGATGACTCTATGAGTGGAGAGCCTCTTCTCCTCTATGATGGTCCTCAATCCCTCAATCTTCAGTCTATTCATAGACCGGGGAGGAGGACCCTGTACCGGTGGTGCTAGGACCACGACCTATGCTGGAGTAGGGGGATGAGTAGTAGCCCGGGGATTTGTGATTATAGACGGATCATGTAACCTCTTAAATCGCAGCTCCGTTTGCTGGGCTGACAACAATTCATCATCCTCTGGCTCAAAAGTTGTGGCTGAATGCTCTTGGTGCTCACCCTCATCCTCGGAAGTAGTGGGGTGAGTAGCGTAGATACCGTCATTGTCGGAGCTGGCCTCCGGTGATGCTGATACTTTTCCTTTATCCTTTCCTTTCCCACCAATTGTGGGAAGTTTGGTGTCTTTGGCCTTGGATGCAGTTGCATCCTCATTGAGTGTTATTTCTTTGGCCCTCTTGCGGGGCGGCATCCCCCTACCAACATCCTTTGGTCTAGCCATATCTGCAAAAACATCAAAAAGAGTTAGAAACAACTCAAGCAAAAGCAGAGAAGAACACAGTTGCAGACAGACTCGCCGAACCGATCGGTGAGTCACCGAATCACTTTGGCGAGCTGAATCGGGCTCTCCAAAAGGATTGGCTAAAAACTCCCAGCAAATTTTGGCATGTCGGCGATGGGAAGGGCCTTTCGGTGAATCGCCGATAGCATTCGGCGAGCAAGGACTAGCCCGCCGAAAGTAACAGTGCATTTTAGGGGTTAGGGGTGTAGAAAGGGCGATCAAGAAGTACTTTCGATGAGTCGCCGAGGTCACTCGGTGAACTCAGGATTCTCGCTGAAAGTTACAGACCCAAACTCAAAATCAAGCAAGAAATAAAAGGCGATAATGGGTGATTCAGTGAACCGCTGAGTGGTTCGGCGAGCTCGACCCAACTCGCTAAACGACCCAACGTGCCTACTTTCAAGCCAACTTCCTAAATTCTTCCCCGCAGCCCCCGAAAACAAAATCAAACCATGCACATGTACAATTAAACTAAGACTCATACTACCCACTACCCCGGGACACTCAGACTTCTCTCGGTTTGGCCAAATTTGGCCATTTGATGACTTTTGCCCTTAAGAATGACGTCAACCGCTCTATCATTAGGCAAATTACATCATTTGGCACAAATGCGGGTTACTTAGACTTCACCCAACTAGACCTAACAACATGCAAGCACAAACCCACAATTTTAATCAATTTTAAAGCACGAAAAACTCAGGAATTCACCATTATAAGTATTATAGGCTTGATATTCAAATTAAAATAGGCACACACATATACAATTACGATCAGAGAGGCCCAACACACATCACTAAGATCAAAATCATTGCAAATGAGTACAAATTTTTAAAAGAATGAATTTGGGGTTCGGAAACCAATATTTTAAGCTGAATAATCAAGTTGTAAAGCTAAGCGGCAATGAAATCCCAACTCCGAACACAAATCCGACAACTAAAATATGATAAAAATACAAGAAATATGGAAAATATTGTGCGCGTGTGAGTTTGGGAAGTTTAAAAGTGAGGGAAAGTGAAAGAGTTTGAAAGTTTAAACCTTTGGCCTTCAAACACCGTCTAGTTCTCGCCCATTCAGCGACATTAATCTTGCTTGCTGACCCACTCGGTGACATGCCGAGTGGGCATTTACCTCGTCGAGTTTTACAGGACCACCAGTTATTGTGGGGGCCCAAATGGCGGTCTAAGTTGTGATCAATGACCTGGTCGGCGATTCACCAATATGCTCCTGGGCTCGCTGAGTTTTACAGGCTCAACCCATAGGGTTTCTTAAGCCTAACGGCGGTCCGAGTCGGGCTCGCCGACATCTTCGGCGATGCGCGGACTGAATTTTTTGGCTTGCCAAACTGCACTTTTCAAACACATTCTACACTTTGACCTGGACAATCAACACACCATTATTTACCAAAAACAAAAACAAAGCATTAAAGGTTCTTGGGTTACCTCCCAAGCAGCGCCTTAGTTAACGTTGCAGAACGACGCAAGTCCACACTTAAACCTCATTCTTAGGGTTGGCCATCGTATCACTAGGCAACCCATCTCGTTATCGCGGGTTCAAATGTGATGAAATCAGACCCATTTAGGTCTCCAGCTGTTTGATAGAGACGGAATAAGAGGTAACCGTCTAGCTAAGGGTCAACATATCTTCCTTCAGTTCTTTCAAAACCTTGTTTGACCCTTCAACCTTGTTGAGAATACGAGAAAGCATATCCTTAAACTGACCACCTTCCGAATCCTTTGGCTTTTGACGCTCGTGGGGAGGCATTTACCTATCCTTCTCCCCATTCTTCCAATTGGGATTTCGATCCCTCCACTCTCTATCACGATCCTTCCAACTTTCATCCCTGTTCTAACCTTGGTTACCACCCTGCCTCGGGTAGTTTGAACGATAAACACCTCCTTGATTGGCTAGGAAGTTCACCTCTTTGTTGTACAAAGCCTCAAACTTTGCCTCATCAGGATTAGCACACCTGACACCTATAACATTGACACTTCGAGCACCAGCTCCCATGTCATTTTTGGAGAAAATGTCAAGTTGTGTCATGATCTTGGCCATGTTCTGGTCCATCTCTTGATCTTTCTCCAACTGCTCTTTGGTCAATTTAAATGTGAGAGGGGAGACCTGATCTTCGCGTGTGTACCAATCCCAATTTATCGTGGTCATGCCATCCAAGAGATGAGCTGCTGTCACATAAGGTTGCTACATCAAACCACCCGGAGAAAGTTGGTCAGCAAGACCCTTGTTTACCAAATCAAGGCTCCGATAAAAATACTGCAGCAAAACGTTGTCGGGTAAGCCATGAGGTTGGCATTGGAGCACCAACTTCTTGAATCGCAGCCAAGTCTCATGAATTGGATCACCATCCGAACGCTTAAAACTCTGAATGCTGTCTTGAAGAGTTATCATCTTCGAAAGAGGGAAAAATCACACCTGAAATGCGGTGAGAGGATTTTCCCATGAAGTGATTGATTCTCGTGGCAATTCAGCTAGCCACTTACATGCTTCTCCTATCAAAGAGAATGGGAACAATCTCAACCGAACCGACTCTTGGGATATATTCTTGAATGAGAATGACCCGCAAACATCAACAAAATTTCAGATGTGCTCATGGGGATCCTCATGACCTAAACCACCGAACAACCCCTTCAATTTCAAGAGCTGCAACATAGTACTTGTGATATGGAACACCGCATTCCCTTCGGCCGGAGGCAAGCGAATGGCACCAATTCCACCCATTTGATGAGGGTCATTAGCATTCGGCTCATTAACATCATTTCAGTTGCCGAAGTCATCTTGGTGGTCCACTTGGCTACCATTTCTCCCGTTGACACTCATACTTTCTGCTCCAAAACACAAACACGCAAACCAAAACTAAAAGTAAGTAAATTCAACTATAACTAAAAAGAACAAAATTCAACTTAACTAAAGAATCTTAACCAACACGACTCCCCGGCAGTGGCGCCATTTTGATCTAATAATGCTATCAAAGACACTGAATCAAGTTTTAAGAGTCAACAATCGTTAGTCAGTATATAACCCAACCAATTGGATTAGGATCGTTCCCACATAGAGCGGTATATGGACAAGATTCAATAGTCAAGTGTGAATAAGTTCGAATCAGTCATAGAAATAAACATTATCGAATAAACACATAGTTCAAATTAAGGGGTGACACAAATGTCAAATAACATGGTTTATTTTATTGTAATTATCAACTATAACAACAATAAATAACACGAAAATAATAATATTGAGACGGATTCTTGGGATGTGATTGGATTCTAAGCTAAGGTAGACATGTGGGTGACTGCAATTGTTAGTAAATAGCTGTAAATCAGTGAATAAGCTAGACTTTTGTGGGGACAAACTTTCTCTCAAATAATTTACCCCGAATCAAGTCGGTTTCTCTCGAACACCAACAAGCATGCAAATAAGAACAACATATGTTTTAGTCCATTCACTCTCTTGAGCTGAACGTGTGGAAAAGGGTTTAGGATTCACACTCTCGAGCTGAATCCATGACAACCCAATACCCACAGACCATCAATTCAGTAATCTTGGTTTTAAAATCTCTCTCTCGAGCAAGCCAAAAACACGAAGGTAGAGTTGCATTTGCAACTACAACCCTTACATTGAACCATAATTGCTGATTGAAATCACTTTTAAACAACATTTAAACTAACATTTAGCAATACCCACAAGCTAAATCAACCTATAACCACATAAACACACCCAAAAATATTGGTTTTAGCTAGATATCATAAAAAGTTGAAAATCGTTACCAAATTGTGTTTCCATCAACTGGGTAAGATTAATTTCATCTTTACAAAGGTCCAAATTAAAGAATCTTCAATACCCACGTTCAATTTCTCAAAATATGGAAAACTTCAAATCTTCAAAGCGAAGGAAAAGTTTGTCTCAATACTCAGAGTTCAAAAATAAGATACTTGGTAATGATAAAAGCTCCTAAACATAATGTTTGAAAATGTATTTATAGTCGCCAAAAGTTTGTTGCGAAGGACTATTCAGCGCAATAAGTCGGGATCGCCGATCAACTCGGTGATCCGCCCTTTGGTCAGTTCTATCACCTTTTTGCTTTGGTCTTCAACATTTTTATGTTCTGTAACTTTGGGCGATCCAACACTGCTTTGCGGAACCACTCGGTGACACGCCGACTGCTTCGTTCTATCGCCGACTGCTTCGTTCTATCGCCGACTTAATTTTCTCCTTCAGGGCTTGGCACACTGGAACTTTAGGTGAGGTAATAGCCACTCGGCGACTCGCCCAATGGATTAGGCGATCACCAGACCTTGTTT
>JAJOOH010004765.1:0-66201 GCA_029582605.1 Solanum gracilifrons
ATATATATATATATATATATATTATTCCTTAATGAAATGCACTCTCTCCGCCTATATATCCCTTCATAACCAAAACTATATAAATAGGACAAAGAATCATTTAACTATCAAATAAGTTTTATGTTTTATATTTTTCTTTTTAACATTGTTCACTATTTTAAGTTATTAGATTGCTAATATTGATTTTTATTAGCTTACTACTTGACTTAAAATAGTCAAGAGATTTTTATTAATATAAATTAGATATATTTATTTTGGTTTCTCGTTTTTTACTTTTATTCTATTATTCATATCTCTTCAAATTAAAATTTATGGACAATAATATATGTATTATCTAAATACTTTATTATATTATCAAAATTACTTCAAAATATTACCTTCCCATCCCTAACCCCCTTCACCCGGTCATGTTTTGTACATTTGTTTTACTATTTTTTAAGTTTTTGTTTGCTAATTTAACTTTAAAAAAAAAAAAATTGTTGCATGTCATAAGTAATTGAGTTTTCTTCTCTTTTATCTTTTGACTTTAAATTTAAGTTACTTAGGTTTTTATATAATACTACTCATTTGAGAGTTTAGTTACATGGTATACACAATCTAAGATTTTACTCGTTATAATTAAAAAAAAAACTTTCTTTGAGCTGAAAATATATCTAAAACTTCAAATCAGATAAATCGTGATGCTAAGTTCAAGTGTATATAAATTATAAGACTTCAAGTGGGGAGTTTCTTATAATCGACATATACCATGTGATCATGATATCCAATGTATAATTCCAGTTATAAGGGCTACTCTAAATCTTGCCAGGGTATAAAGCCTAGTCGTCTAATGTAGATCCACTATTAAATCTCTTAGGCTAAAGGAGTTGAATGACTAGCGGCATGTTTAAATTCTAAGATGGCACATATATATATAGGAATTGGATTTTCTGAATATCCGTCCTTAAAGGCTAAATAATCCTCTCAAAATAATATATATATATATATATATATATGCTCATAGATAGATAAAAAATTCCAGTCTATCTGAATCAAATATGAGATTTTGCAAATCATCTTTTCAATAATTTATACTTAAACTAAAAATTGTATCATACTAATTTCTTGCCAAATTTATGGTTGAAATCACAAGGTTAAGAAAAATTGTATTAATGATGTTAAGCTAGTTCAATATGAATTAGAAACCAAGTAAATAAATGAGAACTAAGAATTTATGGTTAATTATATTGACACGATTTGGATCATGGTTTGTCTCATGGCTTTTTGGGTGAATTTATTAGTTCACTAAATCCACTTCATGGGTTGATAGTACATATAGTGGATTGCCTTCTAGGACTCATACTATTAGTGCTTGTTCAGAGGAAAAATTTGAGACTGCGAAATTTCAGGTTGATATTTATATAAGTATTGAGTATTCCCAATTTCAAAATCCAACGTATTATCTTATTTTCTCTTTGGGATCACTCATCCTCAAATGAAGTCTTAAGCCAGACAGACAAGAAAGAGATGGTTAAAACCATTTGTCTGATTTTTAGACTGACTTACTAGACTATATAAAGATAAATTCATACTAAGGGTTTAGAACTCAATTAAAGCATGTATTGAACGATTATACACATAAAATGACAAAGTGATCAACGAAGACATGAAATTTCTAGGAGTCACTAAAAAGGAAAGTCGTTACCTCAAGCATTCTCATCGGTATGAGTGAACAAGTGAGGGTACTTGGATTTCATATCTTCTTCGGCTTCGCCATTTGCATACTTAACTAATATATTGCTCCACAAAACCTTGACTAATTCTATATCTTTAGTTCTCAAACTTCAAATTTGTCAATCAAGTATCTAAAATGATACTTCCACAAAAGGTAAGTTGTCTTTCACCCTAACAGTCTCCAAAGGAACAATAAGAGACATATCACTTGCATACTTCCTTAAAATGGAGACGTGCATCACCAGATGCACTACTGTTAACTCTATAGGAAACTCTAAACTCATAAATTATCTTCTCAATCTTGTCCAAAATACAGTAGGGATAAATATATGTGGGACTAAGCTTCTCCTTCCTACAAAATTGCATCACCCCTTTCATGGGTGAGACTTTCAAGAAAACTCAATCGTCAATCTGAAACTGTAAGTATTTTTTCCTCACGTTAAAATAAGATTTGGGTCGGCTCTGAGCAGTTTGCAACTACTCTCTAATCAAAGTAAGAATTTTCATGGCTTGATTGACCAAGCCTGGAACTATTAAAGTTTCCTCGCCACCTCAAACTAATTAATTAGAAGCCTATATCTCCTTCCGTAAAGTGCATCAAATGGAGTCATTGAATACTCAAACAATAGTTGTTATTATAAGCAATTTAATTAAGTGGTAGGCGATAATCTCAATAACCTTTGTAAGACAATCGTGTAAGCCCTCCAAATATCCTCGAGAGTCAAAATGGTGCGCTCTGATTACTTATCGCGGATATACTATCACAATCCAATTTTCTCAAATCATGATGACACTTACTACATTCCATCTGTAGGTAAGCCAAATTCATAGCCCAAAACAAAGAGTAATGGGCTATCATGCAGAAGAAAACATAATGGCGAACGGGGAGCATACGAGAATAGAGGAAGGATAAATAAAACAGATATAAATACAACAAAACAACCCCAAGACCTGACATCAGTCACTAGCGGAGCTTCTATTCAAAATAGGAGTACAAGACTTTACAAAAACAAATTAATATAGACAGTCTTCGAATGAAACATCAACACTAGTCCTAGCCAAATAAAATGGAGATCAATGACACTGAACGTCAGGAGCTCACCTCAGTCTCTAAATCCCAAAATATGCTCCACACGAGATCCAAATCAACAGCGAGAACTCGTACTATGATCTGCAAGATGCAAAATTCTAGTATTAGTAACAACAAGTGGTACTCAGTAGGCATAAGTTGTCTGAGATTTGAAGATAAAGACAACATAAAAAGTAGGTAAATAAGGAAAGTACATCACAAGCAACTGGAGAAGAGACATCACACACTTTAATCTGAACAGATACAAAGGAATATAATACAATAAAAAAGAGACAGAGAAAGGAGAACATACCCGGAAGTGTTATCCCAACAACCTAATAGTGCCAAGGTCTTACAACAGAGGCCAACTAACTAATGATACCAATGGTAAACACCGCTACTCACATGATCACCCATAAGGCCAATCCAACCCAACCGAATCAAGAACACCAAGATAGGGACAAGTGCAACCCATATACATTACTACTATCAAGTCAATATAAGGTAATCCATCATATAATCAAACAATAACCTAATCGTACCCTCATAATCCCAAAAGGTACACAACAACAAACATAACCCATCCCACCCCCCATAAGACCGGTGGATGCAAACAACAATCAATTATACTATTGATAGACAATGCATATTATTGCCAATTATACGATAGAAATCAACTGATCCATCAAAAATCAAGTGCCACACAACCAAGTATATACACCTACTTCCTAACCTCGACATCAAGGTAGGACCTATATGGATACCCTTAACGTGTTCAATGTGTCACACGGTAAGAGGGACCTATAAGGGACTCAACAAGTCAATATACACTACCTAGTCTTGATCTAGGACTTCCTAACCTATATGTTACGGTATTAGATCTTCTCTATCATGGTACCAGAGGTATAAGTAACCAAATCAATATAGAAAATGGGTAACAACGCATTGACTAATCCAGTAAAAATTGAGCACATCCCATATGCCTAATGTTTCAAAAACCAGTTTATCAAACTGACCTTGGTAGCATGACTCTCGTCAAAATCAAATTTTAAATGAGTAAAAGTGTGAAAAAAAGCTTTCTAAAAAAATAGTAGTGCAATCAAATGCATATACCAGGATTGTACCAGAAAACACGTGGAAATTGTATCAAATGTAATTCATGTCATCACCAACATTCACACAATATCGATCAAACATCTAGATAAACACTACCAATACTACCACACTCCTAGAGCATAGAAAACTAACCTAAAATCCAACTGGTCCTTAACCAAGGCCTCAAGCCCAAAAATATACCTGCATTCTCAACAATAATAACACAATAAGCTCATATGACTCATGAGACGAAGGAAATAATGAGAAGGTCAACAAATCATTGAGGAATACTTTAAGGATCAACGCCTTACCCCAAATATGCTACCCAACAATAATCAAGCCTAGCTAATGCCAACCTATCACTACGAGAAGTAAGTAAGGACTGAGCACTAACGAAGTGTATAAAACTATAACATGCACTACACGGAGCAACAAATAACTAAAAGGATCGCTAAAATAGATTCTAGAGCATCTAAGTGAAAACTAAACTAAGGTCTGAATTATTAATCCTAAGGAGCACAACTATACCAACTATGCTATGAGCAAGGGATACTAGCCTAACCTAAGGATCCCTCCACCTAAGACAAGTGGATACCCTCATTGTGTAGGGCCTATATGGATACCCTCATTATATTCAATGTTTCACACATCCAGAAGAACCCAAAAAGGGCTCGACAAGTCCGTATACACTGCCTGGTCCCCATCCAAGACTTCCTACCCTATCTGTTATAGTATCAGATCTACTCGGTCATGGTATCGAAGCTACAAGTACCCAAAATAATATAGAAAAAGGGTGATGATGTGTCAAATGATTAAGTAAGAATCGAACACACCACAAATATCTCTAATGTTTTAAAAATTAGTTTATCAAAGTTAGTCAGGTAGTATGACTCCTATCAAAACCAATTTTGAATGAGTAAAATTGTGAAAATAGGCTTTCTCAAATATAGTAGTGTAACCAAATGCATGTATGAGGATCATACCACAAAACACGTGAAATATGTATCAACTGCAATACATATCATCAACAAAATTCACACAATATCAGTCAAAGAGCTAAATACTACCAATACTACCACACTCCCAAAGAATAGAAAAATAACCTGAAATCAAATTGATCCTGAACCAAGGCCTCGGGTCCCAACAATATACCAACATTCTCAACAATAACAACACAACAAGCTCACTAGTACTCATGATACAAAGGAAATAATGAAAACTTCAACAAATCACTGCGAAATACTTCAAGGATCGACGCCTTACCCCAAACATACTACCCAACAACAACCAAGGCCAACTAATGCCAACCTACAGTATGACAAGTAACTAAGGTTCGAGCACTAACAAAATATACCAAAACCATAACAAGAACTACAGTGAGAAACAAATAACTAAAAGGATTGATAAAACACATTCTAAAGCAATTAAGTGATAGCTAAACTATGGTCCAAAGTATTAATTTGAAGGAGGACAACTATACCAACTATGCTATGAGCAAGGGCTACTAGCCTAAGCTAAGGATCCCTAAACCCAAGAAAAGCCAAAAGCTTTTACAAGAAATAAAAAATGGAAATAAACGAAGAATTCTACACCCGACATATACCATCCTAGTGCACATGCAATTCATACTAAACCTTATCTAATAGAGCACAATCAAGAAAAGTAGATTGTATCCTACCTCAAAGTCAATCACGTGTACTTCAATCCACCAAGCTGAAGGTTTACCTTCTTGAATCACGTTCGATCACCGCCGCACTATCATAATATTGATCACGAAGTTAATGAAGACGTTTCAATACTAAAATTGCAATAAATAGAAACTAGCCAAAAAAACGAGTCAAAAAACACAATTGTGGGACTTGCACTAAGAATTCAAAATTTGACTCTGTCAATGGATCCTAACAATCTCAAGGAACTTTTGACCTAAAAATGGGGACAATCTAAGCTTGGGAGGCAACAAAATCGAATCATGCAATATAATTAACATAATTCATCATTCAAGAGGCACAAAAGGTACTTTAGAACAAGTTATTACCTTCAAAATGAGTCCCCCGTGCTGAATCGATAACCTCAACAGGAAGCCTCAACAAAACCCGACCTAGCGTAACTGAAATTACCAAGTTTGGAGCTCTGTAGCTCAACTTATTACAATTTGAAATTGGGGAGGAATACAAATTTTTGAGACTGTTCTTTGATAAAAAAAAAAACTACCCAACTGACCTAAAGAAATAACCCAAGACCTCAATTCAACTCACGTTGTTAAACTAAGGCTAATACATGAAACAAAGTAATCAATAATAAGTTATTTCTTCCACTCTAGGAATCTCGCACAAGCAATTCTAGAGATCTTAAGCTAGATATTAGTTTGCAACCTCAAATTATAAATACAACATAAAAAATAGCTTAACCCATATCAAATTAATATTAAATTAAGCATTAAAAAAATACCCACATGCTAATCAAACATTCAATTACATAAACACACCCCTATGATGATGAGACTTTAGCCAAGCATTCTGAAAATTAAAAGAATTTTACTAAAAAAGTTCTTTATCAATGCTAATTGCTTGAATTCTAAATCCTCTCCAAAACAAAATCCCTAATTCTCAAAGAACTAGCAAAAAATCTCCAAAATTATGGAAGCTTCTAAGTACAAAATATTAAGAAAATTAAGAGGTGTCCTTTTCTCTCCAAAAAGATCTATTTAAATGTTTCCAAAATTTGCAAAAAATGCACTTTGAAGTCCACTGATGAAGTTAGTCGGGCTTGCCGAACTGATCGACAAGTCGTCGGTTGCTCCTCTTCATCACCCATTCACCTTTTCAATTTTAATTAAGACCTTTAAGGTATAGTCTTATTTGGCGATCCCATTGGATTCTATCGAGTTCATTCAGCGAGTCACCGATTTCTCTCTTACATCACCGTGGAGGCTTGTGTTTTTTAGCCAAACTCTTTGAACTTTTTGGTGAGCTGGACTCTTTCAGTGATTCACCGAGTGGCTTTGGTGAGCTTCAACTTTGTTAATTTCTTTACTTTTTTACGTACTCGACTTCTTTTTACTTTCATTTGTCCTTGAGCTCCCATAGCTAAAATTCAAGAAATTTTACATTAGAAATGGATATAAACAACAATTTAGGACATGATTTGGTGAACTAAAAGCCTAAGTTGAGTCCAAAATCTGCAACTCATCAACTCCCCCAAATTAAACTTTTTCTTGTCCTCATAAATTACGATATCAATTAGTACAAGAAAATGTCTACAAACAATGCTTCTTGAGAGCAAACAAACAAGTGACGTCATAAGGCTATTTTCAAGATGTGCAACTTTGCAATTATGTATCGAAATCCGGTCATAGCATTATCATGATTCAGACCTATCATATTATTATGTTGTACTCTTGTATCCTTCACCATATTCAATACATTTCGAGTATTGGCCGTACATAACTTTTGTGTATATATTATCTTATAATATAGGTTCAGATGCTCCTCACTCAAGTCATGGTTAGTATTGGACCCTATCAGCTTGCTTTGGATTGGTGTGTCCTCATGGTTCGAGGCCATGCCATATATTTTCCGTTATGTCGATTTAGACTAACTTTCACTTTTATATTGTTCGAGTGAGCTAGGGATTGTCTTAGTCACTAATTATCTAGTATAGTCTTGATGTCAGACATAGTATGTTCCACATTTATGGCTTGTACTCTAATTCAGTGTTATGATGAGTCTTCATTTGAGACTTCCTTATCTCTTTATTTCTATTATATTCGTATCTTAGGGTCATTTTATCTCAAGTGATTCATTTAGAGTCTCTTGCGATTTTATTCACCATGTCATGTCTAGGGGGTAGTCTTGAATCATGACACTAAGCTTTCCTTTCTTTCCAAATTTCATCACACCCTTCATAGGTTAGATTTTCAGGTAAACCTAATCATCAACATCAAATTCAAGCTCTCTTAATCACTCATCCACATAGGATTTTTTTCTACTCTAAGCCATTTTCTATCTATCCCTTATGAGTCAAGCTTTCTCCATTGCTGCATGAACTAAGTTGGGTCCTATCAAAACAACCTCTCCAACTTTAAACTAACCGATAGGAGACCTACATTTCCTATCATAGAGAGCCTCAAACAGACTTATTTGAATACTTAAGTGATAACTATTATTATAAGAAAACACAATCAAAGGTAAGTGTTCATCTCAATTACCTTTAAATTTAATCACACAAGCTCTTAACATATCCTCCAAAGTCTGAATAGTATATATACTCGTCTTGACCATCCGCTTACGGGTGAAAAGTTGTGCTAAGCTTAACATGAGTACCAATTCCTTTCTAAAATGATCTCCAAAATTGAGAAGTGAATTGAGTACCTCTATCTGAAATGATTGATAAAGGCATGCCATGCAAGTTAACTATCTCATAAATATAAATCCTAGCATAGTCCTTGGCTGAATAAGAGGTCTTTATAGGAAGAAAACTTGTTGACTTCATCAGTTGGTCTACAACAACCCAAATAGAATCATATTGTTGAAGAATACGAGGTAAACCTGTAATGAAGTCCATATTCAAATATCCCCACACCGACTTAGTCATTCGGTCTACAACAACCCAAGTAGAATCATGTGGTTGAAGAGTACGAGCCAAACTTGTAATGAATTCCATAAATTCCAAATTCAAATCTTTCCATTTTCAAGTAGGAATACTAATATCTTGGATCATACCTCTCGATTTCTAATGCTCAATTTTCATTTGTTGGCGATTCAGAAACTTAGCCACCAATTCTGTAATATCCTTCTTCATCCCATTCAACTAATAAACTTCCTATAGATCACGGTACATCTTAGTGGATCCTGGATGAATAGAATACTGAGAACTGTGAGTTTTAGATAGAATATGTTGCCTCAACTCATCAACATTTGGAACACACAAATGACGTTGATAACAGAACATACCATCTCCCCCTTAGAAGAAAGCCTCAATAGATTTTTTTAGACTACTCTGTTGAATCCGAAAAAAGTCAAATTACTATCATGTTTTGCCAAAACTTCCGATACAAGAGACAATCTGAACCATTCTGATCAACAATACCTCTGTCCAACCAAATGGACACCCAAACAGGCTAGTCTATGCACATCACAAACCAACTCATTCTTATCATCATCAATGTGAGAAACACTATTCACAGTCAATTAGCTATGAGCATTGGCAACAATATTTTCCTTATTTGGATGGTAACGAACACTCATATCATAATTCTTTAACAATTCAAGCCACCTCTTTTAACGAAGTAACAAATACTTTTTCTTAAACACTTATTGCAAACTCTTATGATTGTTGAACACATCCACATGAATTTATAAAGATATGCCTATTTTTTATATGGAAATTGATATAAATGATTTAAGGTTGCTTGAGAGTATATCATCGATGTTGTTGTTGTGAAAGGTCATTCTCACATAAAAAGGATTTATAAGGTTGAAAGATTTTCTCACCTAAGTTGAATCAAGATTAAGGAGTTATTCAAAATGAAATTTATCTTGGATGGGTTGCTTAATTGTACCTTCCATGGATAATAGGATGAATATGAATAATGACTACTTTTGTGGGATTTATACTTAGCACCGACAGATATTGAGATGGAAGCTCTCCCGTTAGTAGAGGTCGGGTTTCTAGTAGAAATATCCTTATTCCATAACTATGTGCCAACATAGGTTGTCTTAGATAGACATTAGCTAGTGGATCCACTTTAGCTCAAGTTTATGGTTCTTACATTGACAAGTAAGGACATCTCTTTTCGGTGTGGGATAAACATCGGATTCCATGTTATAGCTTACATGTTCTATATCGGTTACATAGTGCACTTCCCATAATAATGAACTAATGTTACTTTATAAAGTATCTCTTAAGTGTGTTAACGATTTTTTAGCTTGCATTGACCATGTGCATGCGTTATGTTTTCCAATATTTTATCATATGATTTAGCTTGGTCATTGCATATCATGTAAAGTCCTTTTTAGCATGATTTCATAACTCTTATGAATTGTTATTATACTTAGTATATTCCAAGTACTAATTCATACTTGTTCCTACATTGTTTCACTAATGTAGGGTCTAATTCTCCTACCTCCCATACTCGTGGCTAGTTGATCCTTTTGGTCTGTCAAAGATTGGTAAGTCCAATGTTCTGAGGACCGAAACTATTTTATTACTTTATGTAAGGTTTGGTTTCAAACTTTGTATGAGATGTATGAGTTACGTCCCAATCACTTTCCTAATGATCTATTAGATGGCTATTGAGACTTATGTTAGACTTTTGCTTTTGTCAAACTCATTGATATATGAAATGCTTTCTTTTAAACTCTTTATTGCTATTATATTGTATGATGTATGCTAAGTGGCTTGCGTAGGGCCTCTCGGGTTCTTATACGCCATGTTACACCTAGGGTACAATGTGGGTCGTGACAATCATTCTTGTAAGTTCATGATTTATCTTAACTAAATTAATATAAATTGTGATCAAACAAGAATGAGTAGCTAATTCCACTACTAGGGTTGTGGAAATCATGAGGATTTAATAAAGTAGACCGAATAATTAGTAATTCTTGAATAGTGTTTATGAATTTATTGTTTCTCTTTCTTTGATTGCTTTTTAATAGCGCGCAATGTTAGAACTCACCTTATTCCTACTCGCCTGACCAAGGAGCTAACAAATGGGAAAAGAGATTATACAACGAAGATTTGGAGAGATCAATCCTCTTCTAATATCTTGACCTAGACCTAGGGATAATTAATCTAGGGTCAAGGGTAAGGGTTAGTAAAGAATACACCCGTAGAACGACCAAAGTTACGTAGAGAAATTCACTTATTTGAGCGACCATCTACTTAGGATATACCTGACTTGCCGACATTGAATGCTAGACACTACACAAGGTTACTACTATAAGGTGTAATGCATTATGAACTTGTTTGGACCACAAATACCCTAGTTCCATCTTTTATTGATTTTACTAAATTTTCAATCCTGCTTGTTGTGTTATGTGTTACCACAATTATTCAATCAAGATTTTGTTTCACAACCATCCCCCCTTTACGAAAATAACCCAACTAAGGGTACAACTAACAATAAATTAGGCTAAGTCTAGACCCCATTTCTTATGGGATCGACCCTAGGCTTTGTTAGGCTTTTTATTTGAACAACGACCGATTAGACTTCTATAGAGAAGTGTATTTCGGGTGTTCATTGCCTCGATTCAAATGCATTTACCTTACCGAGTAGTATCAGAACTCAACCAAGTCCTATTCTGGAAGAATCATAATATATCATAGGGATAAGGCACAAGTACCCCCATAGACTATGACTGAAATCTCAGAGGCACACTTTAACTAAACTAAGGTCTCATTAACCCCCTGAACTTATTTTATTTGTAATTTTGTACACCTTTTGTCTTACGTTGCACACTCTATGAATCCACATAATTGAGGAGCGTGGGACATATTTGGATGCCATGTAAGCCAAAAAGGTGCACAAAATTACAAAAAAATGGGTTGGGGGGAGGGGAGGTAATAGGACCTTAGTGTAGTTATGGTGTGTCTCTGGGATTTTGGTCATAGTCTGGGGGGTACTAGTACATTTTCCCTGTATCATAAATCCATCAGAACTTTATGGTAAAGTCGAAATCGGGGCTGAAGTGAGGTGAGTCTTCAACTATTGAAAACTCTTCTCACAAGTCTTAGACCATTGATTTTCACCTTCTTCTAAGTAAAAGTAGTCAATGGAGAAGCAATAGAGGAAATCCTTGCACAAACCTTCTCTAATAACTGGCTAAACCTAAGAAAATCCTAATATTTGAGAGAGAGACAGAGAGGTCTAGGCATGTTTTTAACTACCTCGGCCTTCTTAGGATCAACTTTAATACCTTCTCCTAAAGCAGTATAGCCAAGGAATGAAAACGACCTCAGCCAAAATTAACATTTTCTAAACTTAGCAAACAATTGGCAATCCTTGAGAATTTGCAAGACGATCCTCAAATGACCGACATGATTATCCTCATTTCGTGAATAGATCAAGATGTCATTAATGAACACAATCATGAACATATCCAAGTATTGCTTAAAAATCAGTTTATAAAATCCATAAATGCTACAGGAGAATTCATTAGTCAAAATGATATAACTAAACATTCATAGTGACCATACCGAGTCCTGGGGGTTATCTTCAGAATTTCACACTTTCTCACTTTCAACAAATAATAACCCGATTAGAGGTCAATATTGGAGAAGAAGCCAGGACCTTGAATCTGATCAGACATGTCATCAATTCTTGGGATGTATACTTATTCTTAATTGTGACCTAGTTTAATTTTTGGTAATCAATAAACATTCTAAGAGAACTATCTTTATCTTGAACAAACAAAACTTGAGAACCCTATGGTGAAATACTCGATCTAATGAAACCCTTATCCGAGAGGTCCTTTAACTGATCCTCCAACTTCTTAAGTTCTGGCGGAGCCATTCTATAAAGAGGAATAGAGATAGGTTGGGTATCAGGAAGAAGGTCAATGCTAATGTCTATTTTCTTCTTGAGAAGAATCATCAGGAGATACTTTTAGAAACTCATTCACAATAGGATTAGGCTCAAAAGTAGGGGATTTAGAATTTGTATCCTTAAATCGTACTAGATGTTAAATGTAACCCTTTGCAATTATCGTTCAAGATATAAGGCACGAGATAAACTGACCTCAAGGATTGGAATTACTACATTTCCATTCTATGACTAGTTCATTCGGAAACTGAAACTTAACTACTCGGGTTCTATAGTAAATCAAGGAATACTAAGCATGAATCCAATCACTACCAAGAATAACATAAAAATCAATTATATCTAATTCTACTTGATCAACTGAGGTGACTTTTTGAAAAAATTGAGACCGGGCAATTTCGATATACTCATTTATCAACAATACAATCACCGACATGAGTATAGACTGAGAAAGGTTCTAATAGGATTTTGGGACTGATATGAAACTTCATATCAACATTCGGAGTCACAAAAGACAACGTAGCTCCTGGATCAAGCAATGCATAAAAAAAAAACTTTAAGACTTGTAACATACGAGTGGCCACATTTGGAGAAGAGTCATAATCATGTTGAGTCTGAAGAGCACAAAACCTATTCTAACGGTGACCACCAGTGCTAGAAGAAGCACCCTACTGAGTCACATGACCTGAAGAAGCATTAGGCTATATCTAAGGACCATCTCTACCCTTTCTATAAAGAAAAAGGCAATATCGCAACCTATAAACAAACTTACCACAACCATATCATCCATCGATACCGGCTAAGAATCTGCCTAGATAACTTTTGCCACACTTTTGAGAAGTTGGGATAGTAGATCCACTAGAAGCACCTCCTTGAGGCTTTAGGTTAGATACACTATCCTTGTTGAACCTCCAAAGCAAAGAACTAGATGAAGTCGGGCCGGAGAACTTTTGTCTAAATTGACGAGAGTAGTCAATGTTATCATTCTGAGCCCTGTAAGTCTACCTAGCACTCTAATCAAGCTTTTCTTCCTTAATTTGTTGAGCATGAGTCATCAATCTCGAAATATCCACCTTCTTGATCGACATGGTAGCCCTACACTCCTTGACCCCATTTCTGAAACACCCGAAACAAACTTGCTTATCCGAGCTCTAGAATAAACAACTAAGTCGTAGCATATTTAGACAATTGAGTGAAATTTCAAAGAGTATTCCATCACACTGATATTACCTTGCCTTAAGTATATTAACTCTTGGACTTTAGCCTCCCTCACATAAAGGGGAAATAACCAATATAAAGATGGTCCCTTAAACTTCTCCCAATTTAAAGGACCTACATCAACTGCCATTTCTTACTTCCATTAGTTAAACCACACTTAAGAAACCATTTCAATTGGTAACCAACCAAGTCCACCTTCTCAACCGAAGTCACACCCGTGTCACGTCAACAATCTTGTGAATACCATTAACAAAATCTTATGGGTCCTCATCTACCTTAAAACCATGGAATTTTGGAATATTAATCCTCGTGAATTCTCGAATCCTAGTTTCTACCATAACCACAATTGGGTTCACGGGAGCTACCACCTCAAGATTAGCTTGAGCAGTCCTGGATTGGAAAACCACCTTGGAGGCAGCCTAAATTCAGCATGAATGACTGGTTTGGAAAAAGGGTCAACCAGGGTTTGTGGAGCTTATGCTTCACATTCAAGTTCCTTCTCACTAGGGCTCTTCTTGGAGGCATTGTTCTGAAACACATAGAACATGAATTAGAAGAAAACCTTATAGATTTTGACTCAATCGCACGACTTTAGTAGTATGAAAGAAGTGAAGTTTCTTAAATGCCTCAGAGCCTTCTATTTATAAATGTGGCATGTTTCACACTCATAAACAAGACTCTACTAAAAAGCCACTTGGCACACACCCTTAGCTAATTGAATTTGATGCTCTGAATACCAAGTTTGTCACGACTCAAGACTACCCCTAGATGTGAAATGGTGAATTGAATCTTGAAGGACTCTAAACCAACCACTTGAAATAGCATGAAACTGAGATAACAACATAATTGAAAGAATCATGGAAGCATAATATCATTCTCAAAATGACCATCTTAATCTGATACCAAAATTAGAGTACAAGACCATCAATGCGAAAAACATACTAAGTCTGACATAAGTTTCTACTAAATAGGGATGTCTAGGGCAAGCCCTAGCTCATGAATAATCTAAATTAAAGTACAGTTTGAAAGAAAAATAAAGTTATAACTGACATGTCTTCGAAGCATTAGGACTTACTACTCCTTAGCTAAGCTAAATAGAGCATGTGCTAACCGCAAGCTAGATTAGAAATGCCTGATCCTATACTATAAAATAATATAGGCCCAAAAGATGTATGAGTTCAGTACTCGTAATGTACTGAGTATGAGGAAAGATGCATGAATATTAAGCATAAAGATATAATAATTCTGAAAGCATTATGAATGCATGACAAAGTAAAATATGACATAATCTGATAAGCTTCGTTCATAAAATATGTTTTAGGGTAAATGCAAAATTTTAAAAGTCATATGAATCAAAATTTTAAAGGTTTTATCATTCATAAGTCTTTTGTGGGAGATATCGTCAACCGACATAAACCATGTGATCTATAATATGGAGTTCAATTTACTGCTCCCACAAAAAAAAATAGTGTCCTACTTGACAAGATAATGACCATAATCATGAACTTACATGGATCCACTAGCTAGTGTATATCTGAGATAAGTTCTACATGGGAACGTAGTTATGAGACAAGAGGATTTCTACTAAAGAACACCATCTCTACTAACGGGCCGGTGAGTATCCATCCCAAAATCCACTTGTTGCTATGTAAACTCCCAAAGATTACCATGCGTAATCATATCATATTCATACACTTTGAAATTGTAAGAATCTATTAATACCAAATCATTCATCAACTTCATAATCATAAAAATAGCTCCTTTAAATCATAATTTCATTACATATTAATAAGAGACACTTATCTAAAGCATGTAAATCTTTATCATCTTTCATAACAAAAAATACTTTACTTAGAAGTATTCAATTTCATAAAACATGCTTGATGCTTTATCTAAAATCATCCTTGATTCATAATACTTCAATTCATAAAGCATGCATATCTTCAAAGCTTTATTTCATATGAAAATCACTTATATAGCACAGGTTTATGTAAAATGTAGTGAAAACGTTCAAATATGATCAAATCATGCATAATAAGATCATTCGTGGAGATAAAACTTTACTTCAGTTGGATCCATAGAAGAATCATGAAAACCCTAGAAATTTGGGTAGAAATCATAAGTAAAAATTTAGGTTTCTTTTGGAACTCAATGGGTGAAAAGGACCAATTGATGAAATTCGAACATACCCTTATCAAAGCCCTAATTAAAATATGGAAATTAGATTTAAACTTGAAGAACCTAGCTTCACCTTGAGTAATCCTTCGAAAAGAAGACTTGATATCTTTGGGAGTTTAAGAGTGAATCTGGAGGGATTTGACATTAGAAATGGTTATAGGTCTTAGGAATAGCCTAAAAATAGTTTAGGAATTAAAATAAGAGGAAAAGACCCTATTAACTCGACTAAAACTGTTGAGTCCACTCTTACAGACCGTGCATAGGACTATGGACCGGACTGGTCCTTCATGGAATAAGTACAGAAAATCTAAACTTTCTAATGTCGAACCAGGGCCAAGAACCACGACCCATCATTACTTCTATGATTTGTAAACCCTTCTTGTACACTGCCCCTCAGCCAAAGTCCTGGACCGTCAGGCTATGAAGTACGGATGGCCAAGTACAGACCGTACTTCCTTCGATTGGCAGTACTGGTAGGTCGTGTACCAACTTATTGAAAAATCAAGTCTCTAAAGACCAACTAAGAGCAACAAACCAATAGTTGTACAATGTAACACATCTTGTACATGGGCTCGCACAATCTTGCACCAACAACTTTTCAAGTTATCTTTTCCATTTTTTGGATGTTACAAAAAGGGAATGATAGATTGGAATCAGTTGTGTCATGATTGAAAGGCCCTACATCATAAAAAAAAGATTGCCTTGGGATCCTCTTATTGAATATTCTATCTTATGGCAAAGACTGAGTGAAAAGCTAAATGAAAAAATAAAAAGTAAATGATGGCCTTCATTGTAGTGAAGGTCTTCTCTATACTAAAAGTTTTTACAATAGACCACCCCCTCTTTAAAATGAAGCTTTGCAGCATCATTACATTCTCTATAAAGAATCTCCCTTCGCTATAGTGAAAGTCTCAAGAGCCAAATGAGGCTTTTTCTATAGCGAGCAACTTTTCCCCACATTGTTTGATTTTTTTATTTTGCCAATTCATAGCTTGCAGGGACATATGCCAGAGTACTATGGTATTATACAACTACAATGATTGGAGAATATTTTACAGTTCTAAGTGTTAAAGTTGTAAGGGTAAAAAAGGATTTTACAAATTATGAGTGGCTCATAGCTGATATGAGCTTGTAGACGAGTGGGTACAAATATTTAGAGGGTCAGGTCTCACACCGATTTGGTAAACAAATGAATCTGGTCCCTTTAGGCCGTGCCAATTGGACATAAATAAGATCCTTAGTGTGTGTATACCTTAATGTTTATGTGTGAGTTATTATTGTGATTTTTGACTTATTTTAATAAATTGAAATAAATGATAGCTTTGCTACCTATCGTCTGATATGATATATTTTGGAGTGATTATACTTGTGTGCTGGTGAATTATTACTTTATGTTAAATGTCTAATCTATTTGTTGTTTGATTTATGTGTTTCATATTTTTAAATAGAGTCGGCCTATGATACCTTTCACTACATAGTAGATTGTATTGATACTATCATGTAATATTCTTTTGTTCACTATCGTGTTCCAGAAGTTTCTATAACAATCCAGTTCTAGCGTGTGCTAGCAGATTTCTGATTCAATGATCACACTCCGTTTTCGGCTATTGTGGATCTTCATATGCATTCCTTGTCCATTTTATGGACAGAGAGACTCTTTTATTAATTTGATTAGTTTGATGATTTGTTAGACATTGACTTTGTTAGAGGTTCTTATACGATGACTTTAAGTTTTGGGGAAATTTATTAAGATGTTGATTTATTTCACATTAGAATAAAGTATTGACTTTCATTAATAAAAACTCAGTTGGATCTCAATATTCTTTTACTTTTTGAATGGACTTTAATTGGCTATGTCTTAGATTCCATGGTTTTCCCTTCAGAGGGTTAATGTAGGTTCCACTCACTTTCATTTGGGTCATGAAAATAACAAAATGATAGCATGCACTAATTTAAATTTGAGATTTGGAGATTAACTAGTCTAATTTGATAAACAATTATATGATCTTCTATTTTTTAAAAGTATATTAGTCTTGACCCTGAAAGTGTAATCTTATTCAAAAGAGTGACGCAAAGGGCCGCATTGTGTATTTGACTTAAAAGTTATGCAAAGTAAAATGATAATAAAAGGAAAAGTAATTTAATAAAAGCATATATTATAAGAAATATATTAGTTAAATCATAATTTAAAAATCAATATTAATAATGTCAATTAATGAATAACACAAAAAATAAATGTAAAAGGGGGGCACGTAGTATCATGAACCACTAGTGTAGACAGTGTTACAAAATTAAAATTGAGGGTAGTTCAGAAATTATTCTTTTAGGCAAGTTTTTTTATACAAAATAAAATTAAATGACTTAAAAGGATAATCTACTATACTTAAATGACCCTAAGCACCCTTGTCAAAAGGTAGATGCGAGATATTTCATAGCAAAATTAACTCGTATGGGAAAAATTATTTGAAAAGGATTTCAGATAAATTTTAGAAGATGTAGTAATTTTGTTTGAAGTTGAATGTTTGTAGTGCAAACATTACTACAAATGAATAAACCAAATTTAATAATGAGATGTGCATAATAAATGTTTATATACATCACATATCATAGACTTTTAATAGAGATGATAATTTTTAATATAATGTCAATATAAAATCATTACATTCACCAAAGATAGATTGAGATTTTCATAATAATTAATTTTAAAGATATTCTCTCTAGACAAAATAATTTAAAAACATAATTATTCAAAAGAAGATGGACGAGGTTTATATTCCCTCTTTGGTGCTTCAGTAGGTGAAGGTGATGATTTATGATTGTGCCATAGTGCTTCACCAGGTGCATGAGATGATATGTGCTTATGCGTAGGTGCTTCATCAGGTGAATGTGATGGATTTTGCTTGTAACTTAGTGATTCAGTAGGTGAATGTGACGGTTTGTGATTATGTTCTGGTGGTTTTGTAGGTGAATGTGATGGTTTGTGATTGTGTTTTAGTGCTTCAATAGGTAAATCTGATGGTTTGTGCTTTGGTGGTTCCACTGGTGAATGTGAAGGTTTGTGATTATGCTTTAACTCTTCATGCTGAGCTTGTGAAGGTGTGTCTAGAGCCAATAATGCAACGAATAGCACTAACCAAAAGATGGTGGACATAATTTACTCTTTTGTGTGTATGAAGATGTTTTTGTTTGTGTCAAATGAAAAAATTGAAGGTCATTTTATAGTATTGATAGAATGTCATATTTATGAAAATATTTAATGTTATATTAATTATTGAGTTTGTTTCAAAAAAATGATTTCTTCATTTATAACTTTTTTATAATGTAGTCAAGAAAATTTAATAACATGCTTTGAATAAGAAGTCATTTCATATTTATTATTATAGAGTAATTTTAAATTGCTTAAGTACTACGCCAGTAAAAAAAAAATTCACTTCCTCTACACAAAATAAGTATCTTATTTTCCTTTTTAAGAATAATCTTCCAAACAACTTGAATTAAATGAACACAATAATTTTTAAATTGAAATATACACAGTTAAAATTTACAGAAGTACTATAATCTTAAAAGTTCCTCGTATCAATATGATAAACATATTTTAAAATGTAAGCAAAAGTTCACATAATTTGGATCTTAGGAAGTGAAAAATGACAGATTATTTGAGTTAACTGTGTAAAGACTAAAAAAATATTTAGCGTGGATGACTTTTATTTAATTTCTCTATATATATATTATATAAGAAATTTGTTAGGGAAATTTTAAAACAGAATATATATATTTTTTCTTACGCTTATTTCCAAAAATATTATCACGATCTGAGACTACCCCCAAGTTGTAGCACGATACTTAGAGCAACAAGTGATCCCAAACTAACACATGGCCTGGCATGCCGCTAAGAGTTAAACATATAACTAGAAAACATATAATACAGAAGCAAAACAAAATAATAGTTATAAGTAATCGAAACAACTTATTAACGAATGGAATATCATCTGAAATATAACAAAAAGTTAAAACTCCTATCTGATTGTTTGAAAGCCTATACTAACATGAGTTGATGGAACATGTCCCCAACTTACTCTAACTGCCTGAAACTAAAAGGACTAATTAACTTAAATAAATACAAGGATTACCTTTTAAAGATAAGGACTCACCAACTATGTTGCTAAGATGATTAAAAATCCCACTAACCACGAGCTAGATGAAGAGAGTCTGAACCTATATTATAAAATAATATAGCACAAGAAGATATGTGGTCAATACTTTGAATGTACTACAATACTAGTAAAGAGAACATGCTAACTCAAATATGTGAAACTGAACCATGAAGCTGAGATACACAAAATGATGTAAATATTGTAATAACTAAGTAAATCAGTATGCAACTTGTAAGTATTTAATTATATTGGTGCCGTAACACTCTGAATGAAATTTATACTAGTAACTGAATTTCTCTTATAATATGATAATTTTGATAGTACCGAAAATCTAAATAGCTTATAAATGCTGAAAAGTGATATGGAAATAATAGACATTTTATTTGAAAGCATCTAATGCATAAGGATTGAAAAATGAGTGTGAAATTGGTCATGATAATTTCTTTAGTCAGATTAGGACATGAAATAAAAAGACACAATGTCACTATCCGAAAACTTGATTCATGATGACACCTACTATCACCCACCAGTAGGTAAGCAAACCCGTAACGACCAGTAACGAGTGTAAAAGTAGAAATAACAGGCACTACGCAGTAGAGAAACAATTTAAGAAATATAAGAATAGGAAAACAACGGAAATCTTCTATACATATATAGGCAAATCAATAGATCCAACCCAGAACCTGGTCACAAGTATAAAGCTACTACAAAGAGAGTACAAGTCCCAAAAGTGGATAAATATATAGAGATTTTTCTCAAAAAATAAAAGACTAGACAAACTATACAGAAGGAGATAAATGGTACTCAGAACTGGATCACAAAAAAGATACAGAGTATAGTATGAGTACCAAAACAATAGGTACTCAGTAGGCATCATAAGCCAATTGAGCTGGAAAGCTAAAGACAGTATGAAAAATAAGAATAAAACATTATTGAGGTCAATGAGTGAAGTCTAATAGAAATGCAAACGAGTGTAGAAAAGAACGAAAATGAAAACAACTATCTAAAATCTAACTAGACCCATAAGCCCAGAAAGTTCACTCATGCTTAAGTTAAAGTAAAAGCCCTGACCCACCCCATAAGCCCAATGGGTACATAAATCCTACTACACTTGGCTCGACATCAGTACTGATAAATGGTACTCGAAATGGAATCACAAAAAAAGATAAAAAGTATAGATTATAGTATGAGTACTAAAAAATAAGTACTCAGTAGGCTTAAAGGCCAGTTATGCTGAAAAACTAAAGACAATATGAAAAGTAAGAATAAAACACTATTGAGGTCAATGAACAAAGTCTAATAGGAATGCACACGAGTGTAGAAAAGAGCAGAAATGGAAACAACTATCTAAAATCAAACTGGACCCCATAAGCCCAGAAAGTTCACTCATGCTTAAGCTTAAGTAAAAGCCCCGACCGACCTCATATGCCCAATGTGTACATAAAATAACTATGACTACTGATAATAGAACTCGGTAAATCCATAATTGGAGAATGCATAACCCGGACCTCGAACCGTGCCTAGGATTCCCAAAATAACCAATGGAACCAATCCTATCAATATTAACTTTGTAGAGGATAATGTGATTGAATCACACATTGCGGCTAAATATCAAGTGTCTAGACCTTGCATCTGTCACTATAATTTGGGTAGTATTACCAGACTTTGAATTGGCAAACAAATGAGATTTTGTGGAAGAATCTCATGTCAAGTCACCACCATAAGGTCATTGTGTAATGACGTCCACCGTAAAGTACTCAATAAAGCACTCCAAGCCCGAAATGAATCCAATCCTAAATCGTCAAACAAAATCTTTAATCACAATCGAGAATTATTATGGTTGTAGTAAAAAAAAAGTTATGGATGAAAGGTCATTGAAGCTAAGTTACCACCAAGTTAAGACTCATACTATCAGATACAATTTTGATACATCAGTGTAAATGGAGCTAAGTTATCTGAAAAGGCGTTGGAGCAATACTAAGGCCTATTGGCTCCAAAATGCAAGTCGGAGGCAAGCACTAGTCTACACCTAGACGAAAGCACAACATGTTTCCCACAATAATCATAAAAAAGTACAACACAAGCCAAAAGGTAAGGATGGTCACAAAAGTCCAATTAAACATGCTAACTTCCCAAAATTCTTGAAATAAAGCCTAAGACATGATTTCTAAATAATTAAGCATAACCATCTACTAACCAAACCCTAATTCCAACTAATCAATACGAATTTACATTCTCTATCTAAATCTAAAGACGCGATATCACTACTTACCTCAATGTAGACTATAGGCACTCCAAAATCACAATTCTAAAGCTTTCCCTTATTTAACGACCTTTGAATGTTGTTGTGCTATCTAAAACACAACCACAACATCATTACGAACATTTAAATAAAAAACACAATAATTGGAGATAGACCAAAAACCGAGTCAAATATAAAAATGTAAGACCCATGCTAGGAATCCCAAAATTGACACCGTCAAAAGGTCCAATTGAGATTATTGAACTTGTTTCCCAAAATGGGAAAAAAATCAAGCTCAGAAAGTAGCAAAACCAACTAATGCAAGAAAAAAAAAAAGAACACCATTATAGGGCAAGAAGAGGTCAAGAAAGTAAAAAATTACCTTTGAAATGAAGCTACAATGCATTTCGAGAGTCCCCACATGATGCTCTACCAATTTCAGGAAATAATAATTAATTACCCTAGAAATTTGAGCTCCAAAGACTATAAATTGATTCTCAAAACATTGAGAAAAAGACCTTAGAATGGTCTTAACTACCAGGAGGTACCACAAAAGTGGTTACTAACACAACTTAAGTGACATCGCAAAAAAGACCATTGGCCACGAAGGTGGCCTCGCTTTGTCCGCTAAATTGGCAAAAGCTTATTGCTTAAGCGACTGACCTCTAGCTGTCATGGCCGGCTAAAGCAAACCTCTGACTACTAAGGTGAAGGTCTCTTAAGAAAAAAAAAGGCTGCAAAAGCAGTTGCACCAACATGATGCGCCACAAGTTTCAAGCTAAGTCCCTATGGACTCAACTCGGGTGCTCGAGATTGGTTTGGAACCTCGTGCACCCAAATGAGATATGCTAGCATTCAAGACTCAATGTAGGTGTCGAACTTCCAAACAAGGTCATCTCGACAAAAAGTGGGTCCTAAACCCAAAGTCTATTTTAAGCCAAATTCCACAAGGGGACTCGAGATTATCCTAAAAGCCATGAGATCCGCATCAAAGGTCTTACTAGATAGAATCCAATGCTCCTTTGCTGATGGAGCTTTCAAAATTGCATTTGGAGGTTGTTCTTCTAAACTGTTGACAAAAGTCAAGTGTTCATGTTTCAGAAGCTCCAAACACATAGGAACTTGCACATAATCCAAACGAATGACCAAGTAACCGAACTGTTAGTCCCACCAAATCATAAATGATTTGGGGTTTTTATAAGAACGCTCTAAATAACAAAAATAAGGCATTAACAAGGAAATGCCTTGGAGGGTCATGACAACATCCACTACTTAAAAAGACTTTCATTTGCAAAAGTAAGAGGCAAGAAGTTCATGAAGGCTTAAATAAGCAGGGAAACTGCTCTTACATCTCGTGCATGGTCTCCCAAGTAGCCTCTTTAACTGGACGATGCATCCAATATACCTTACCCATAGTAATATCTCTTGAACACCACCGTTATACATCTTTGGCTAGAATGGAAATAGGATCCTCTACGAAGGTCAAACGGTTATCCAACTCAACTGAATCATATTGGAGCACATGAGACTCATCAGGAATATACCAGTGCAACTAGAAACATGGAAAACCAGGTGGATAGATGAAAATAAATGAGGTAGGAACAACTCATAAAGGACATTACCAACACTCCATAAAATCTGGAATGCCTAGGATCAGCATAACTATCGTTCCAACTCTGAGCTATCCTGAGCCTTTTCTTAGTCACCTACACCAAATCTATGGCTTCCTGAAGCAGATAAATACCACGTGACATAGGCTTCGAAGATTCAAACCAGTAAACTGGAGAGTGACAATGTCTAGCATAAAAAGACTCAATCGAGGTCATTTCAATACTTGAGTGGTAGATGTTGTCACATGCAGACTCTTCCAAAGCCAAGAAATTGTCCCACTTACCCCCAAAATACAAAATAGAGACCCGCAATATATTCTCTTAAACTTGAATAGTGTCTCCTAGCTGATCGTCCTTCTGCAAGTGAAAAGATGTGGTAAGATCTAAAAAGATACCTAACTCCTCCAAAATCTAAAAGTAAACTGAGAACCCCAATATAAAATGATAGATACAGGCACCCCATGAAAATGGACTATCTCCCAAATGTAGACACGAGCTAACCTCTCGGCACTAAAAGAATACTAAACATGAAGGAAGTGTACTGACTTGGTCAATTGATCAATAAAGAACCTATGATGTCAAGACCTCTAGAGCTTCGAGGAAATCTGTAACACCCCGTAGTCTAGTAGGCCAACTAGGGCTAAATGTGAGGGCAAAAAGTCAAGACTAGAGGGCAAGAGCCAAGGCAAAGGGGCTACGCCCAAGCCAAGGGCCAAGGCTGCCCCAAGATTAGCAAGCACTGCCTCATCTTCACGACCACCACCACGGCCAGTGGTGAGGACCACGACTCATGGACTGGTCCATCGAGCTTGGGAAGTAGCTCGCCAAGGGTGGTCTAAAGTTGGCTCATCATCATAAGCCACTTCACGACCGCGGTGAAGACCACAGCCCGTGGGAAGGATCGTGGTCATTCCTTGAACTTTTGGAGGCCATGAAATGGTGGCCTAGCCACTGGACCATAGACCACGGGGAGGACCATGACCGTGTGGACCACGGTTCGTGGAGCCTACCGTGGTGCCTCGCATTATGCTACCTAAGTAAGGGTAAAATGGGAAATTCCAAATTGAGTTAACATTACGTGTGGTCATTTTGTATGGTCCTAGTACACCTATATAAGCTGTTTTAACCCTTTAAACTCACCAGTTAAGTCATTATTTCGAAAACCCCAAAAAGAATCCCAAGTTCATCATCTCAAATATTTCTCTCTCTAGAACTTCAAGAAGAAGATAGAGTTGGATCTAGGGCCAAGATCAAGTCTCCATTCCTCAGGAAATTATGGGCATGGTAATAAAGGTATGATGGTTTATTCATCCATGAAACCCTTTCATCCATTGAGACCCATGTTTTCCCCAATTTAGAAGAAGAATTCCCCAATTTAAGTTAGGGTTTCTTCTAATGTTATGGGTATGGATCCAATTGAGTGGATTATGATTGTATATGATAGAATTGATATAAATACAAGTTTTTAGTATGAAATTACATGTACCCATGCTTAACCCATGTCTAGAAAGATGAAATTGATGTAATTGGGTTTTATGCCATTAAAGGGGAAATTGAGGATTTAGAGGTAATCTTCTAGAATTGATGAAATACATTGAATATCTCATGATAGTTAAGTATATAGACATGAATTGAATGTGATGAATGCATGTATGATGAATCTATGATCAGTAGTGATTGAGATTGGGGTTATGTGATGAAGTCTGATTAGATTGCTTAAGATGAAAGTATATAGATGTGAATTGATTGAGTTCAAGTACTTGTAATAAGGTATGACTTGTAGGCTATGATGATTAGAAGTGTCTTGAGAATAAGACATGTATTATGAATGATAATTAAGAAGGGCTTTGAGAGTAAGGATAATATGATTAAGTATGAATGTTAAGGCTTGAGAGTGAAGCTTATATGATGAATGTTGAATTGTAGATAGGATTATTGTGGAAGGAGTTACCTATATTGGCCTATACTATGAATGTATGAGATTATGTAGGTTTTATATAACCTATGTAAATGCTTTAATAACACTTTGAGAAGTAAAGTGTCCATGATTATGCTATTGAATATGAGATAGAAGCTTTTACGTAAGTTGAGTCCGACTTCTAAATGGGTTCCTTTTACATTAGTTGAGTCTGGGTTCCCAAGTATATCTCATGAGATGGAAACCTTTTACACTAGTTGAGTCTAGGTTTCTAGCAACAATCTTCATATCCATAGAATTGCCTAAAATGAATCTAAAAGTTATAGTGATCATGGATGGTGATAGTTGCTCACACATTCTCTAATAAGCCTTCGTAATGAACTAAGACATGCTTAAAGAAGTATCTCGTAAGTGTTCAAAGGCTTTATGTATGACCTATGTTATCTTGAAGTAGTGATATGATATCCCTTCATGAGTAGCTTGACTTGGTAAGACAAGACCATGCAGGTTAGCTTGAGATAGTAGAACTCATGGATTTCCTTGGATTGAGAAATCGTACCCTTCCAATGTAGCTTGGACTAGCATAATAGAATGCTTGCAGGATAGCTTGACTTGATGAGGCCACATATTTTCATGATAGCTTGGACTGAGCAATAGTTCTCTTCATTGAGTAGCTTGGACTTGCATGAGATATACCTTCCATGATAGCTTGGTCTAGCATAGTAAGGTGTTTTTTCTTGATCGACTTGAATTGGTGATATAGTAACCATTCATAAGTGATGTTATGCTATGGATTAGTAAAGAGCTACTTTTCCTTGACTAGTATGAATACGAGGGACAAGTCCCTGATCTAAGTAGCATGTACATGATGAAACAAGATTACTTCAAGGAAGTGTTGTAAGTATGTTTTTATATGAGATTACTTGTATGATGTATGCTTAGCTTGGATTGTTGCTATAGTTTCCTTCCTTGATATGTTTGACTAAAGGTGAATGTTCCCTTGCCTATGAGAAATAAGCTAAGGATGAGATCAAAAGATGATGAATATGAATAAGGGCCTAAAGTAGTTTGCTTAGCATGGGTAAGATTATGGGGTCTTATCCATGCATTGCACAAGCATGCCTTGAGGTTCCTTATGAAGTGTTTCTCTTATGTCATGTTGATCTAGATGCATTGACTATGCCTATGACTATGTTGCTACCTCCTATGCTTATAGCCTATGTAATATGGTGACGTCTCTTGTGCTTATGACTTATGTTATTGTCTCTTATGATTATGGTATATGTCTTATGATTGACTAATGCCTTTAATATGCTTAGGTTGATGATTTATGCTAGCTATCATATTTATTGCATTATGTACTATCACATACTCTTTCCTACATTCTTATCAAATGTAGGATCCGACGATCTTGACTTCCATTCCCGTCGCTAGGATCTTAGTAAAGTAAGCAAGTGAAGATTTGGTGAGTCCTCATAGCATCGATGATTTGACTACCTTTCCTTTATGTATTTCTTTTATATTAGAACTATTGTATGGGCAGCGTCCCAAATACTATTCATGTATTAGATGGTTTGAGACAAGTGTTAAAAGACTTTCGCTTCGTTTTATGAGACTTTGATTGTATTGGAAAAAATATTTTAAATTTCCGCTCTTTTATACTATCTTATGTTATGATATGCTAAGGAGCTTGTATGAGACTTATTGGAGTCTTGTACACCTTGTTACATCTAGGGGGTACCATTGGGTCGTGACACCATCCCATAACGAAGTCCATGGAGTAGAACCTTTTTTTGGCACACGGAGAAAATTGGAGCACTCTATGGAGAGATATTGAGTCTGATGAAACCTTTATCTAAAGGATTTTTTAACTGCAACTTTAACTCTGTAAGCTCAAATTGAGCAATTATTTCAGGGGAATTGATATCATCTGGTTATTTTGAAAAAAGGTCTACTCCAAAATCAATTTTCTCTTTTGGGAGGGACTCCAAGAATATCTTTGAAAAACACATCTAGATTTTCATTCACTACTGAAATAGATAGAAGGGTTGGGGTTTTGGACCTTAAATACATACCTGAATACTATGAATACAACCTTTATATATCATCTTCCTAGCCTTAAGGTAAGAAATAAACCGACATATCGCTAAAGTACTACCCTTGCACTCTATGACTAGTTCATCGGAAACTAGAATTTAACGACTCTAGTTCTATAGTTGACTATAGACTAACTACAGTGTAACGAATCCATACAATGAATAAGTGGCCATGTCCGTCTATGCCTTGTGAATCCAATCTACCACCTAACCTGCTCCTCCTCGACCTTCCTAATGTCTACCCCACCTGTCCTGACCCTGGGTACCGCCTCTAGTTGGGGGTCTATGGCCGACACGGGTTAAGATGAATACATAGAAGGTGAAATCATATCACCCCGAGGACACTCTCTAGACCAGTGATCAAGATCTCTGCACTCAAAATAACCCTTAGTAGGCCGGCTCGGTAAAGGTTGGCTACTACGACTTGAAGGACCCAAATATGAACCTTTATAACCCTATTAAGCCCTAAAGCCACCTTGGTTGTACTGATCGCCCTCTAAGACCTAAATAGTCGCCTAAATATGCCAACTAGACTGATCTTGTTGAAACCACTAGCAAGGCCTATCACATAAGTCCCTCCCTAGAATGGGACCAGTTGTAACTGCCTTGATAATGAGTCGTCTTGTCATGGCCACCTTGGGCCTCATTGAAAATCTCCTCCATAGTGTGGGCATGGTCCACAACATCCAAAAACAATCTACACACGACAGTTATAGATTATGTCTCTATCTGCAATTGTGGCCTTAAACCATAGACTACTCAATAGGTAATATCATGGTAGCATGCCTAGAAAACTCATGAAATTGGGTCTCATACTGAAATACTGAGCCCTACTTCATCCTAGAGTACTGATCATGGATCCAATCTTTGACTCTCCACAATATGAATAAGGCCATAAATGCCTCAGAAAACTTTGTCCATGACATTAGAGGCTACCCAACTGGTTTCACACTTAATATTTATATACGCTACCATTGCTTGGTTGGCAAGTCAAGCTGATAAGATGTGAAGTTGGCTCCTCTAGACTCCACCAGTCCTAAAGTATAAAGTCTCTCACAACAAGTAGTCAGAAACTTATGGGCATCCTTCTCAATAGTCCAAGAAAACTTCGGAGGAGACAATCTCAAGAACACGCTGAGCATCTTTTACTTCTCTAGCTAGGGGTGGGCATGGTATGGTACGATACGGTATTTGAAATTTTTGATATCGTAATTTTGGTATTCTGTTTTTAAAATATTATACCATTATCATACCAATTAAATTCGGTATGGTTTGACATTTTTAATTTCAGTTTCAGTATTCTACAATATGGTAAATCGGTAATCATAGTTTGTTCAACTTTAACTAGTATATACTCGTTTGATAGAGTATTATGACTTTGACAATTAAAAAAAGGTCTCAGATTTATCATACTAATAGATTACACATGTATAAATATATATTAAAAATAATTTACAAACAACTCTTTTTTAATGAGTTAAATTTCAAATACATTTCAATCAAAATAGAATAGTCAAAGTTTCACCTTCTAAGCATTTAGTTATACTAATACTAGGTTGCATATTTGTTAGTGTGTGTGTATATATATATATATTATTTGCGTAACTATATATTTTGGTATGATATTAGGTATTTCTGTATGTTATTTTTAAATATCAAATACCGTACCGAATACCAAAAAAATAAAATGTATACCATATACCATACCAAATATCATAATACCATAATACCATAACCACGACATTAAAAAATTTAGTTTGTCATGTTAGTTCAGTATATACCATACCATGCCCACCCCTACCTCTAACGACATAACTTCAACCGCAATAACTGGTTGGCCAACAATGGGTGCTGGTGGAACCTCGACCTGTGGAGCCACTGCTTAAATTTAATCATGTTGTGTTGGCATAGCTGGAGTTCGGGGCTATTGCATGCCCCTTAAATGACTAGTAATTGGGCGATAGTCGTTTGAAGATCTGGAGCCATATTTTGTGCGGGTGGTGGCTAGGCTGGTCCCGACCCCACCAACTCCGGAGTCCTCTCTCTATTATGGGTTGGTGTTGGAGCCCTTGAGTGACCTAAAGGTCATCCTTCTCCCCAATCTAGGGCTAGCTACCCTACATCATAATTAGCCAACGAGTCACTCCAAGTCTGAACCCAAGTAGACGAACAAATCCCAATTTCATAACTAAATAACACCAGGGCCATAACATATGGGAAATTATAGGTAAAAGGTTAGAGGAGCCGAGTTTCCACCTACATAATGTTCATACTATAAGACCCAAGTCTACTATTCCATTCTATAGGGAGCTAAGCCGTCTAAAGTGACGTTGGAGAGTTTCTAAGTCCAAAAAGGCTCAAAATTGCAAGTCTAAGGCAATCACTAGCCTACGCCTAAGCTAAGGCCAAGAACAAGCTACCAATATCTATACAATCAACCAATGGGATACTACAAGACGTGATGCAATCACGAAATCAAGGCAGACATGCTCAAATCCCTAGAACTACCAAAAAAAATGACAAAGGCATGCGTTCTATCAACTAAGTAAGATATAATCTAGAAAAACAACCCAAAGGTAGCTAATAAACATGACATCAAAATAACAAGCACAATCTAAAGATTGGTAAGCCGTAGCGCACTGCACCTGCTCATCGCAGTTGTGTGGCCTTCTAGTCACGATGAGAATTCTGTGAGAGCTGACTATTTTGTCAGCGCGATCATGAGATTTGACCTTCCCGATCGCAATGCCTTGATGATTGAGTGAGTTGCAATTGCGACCCTAGGCAGCACGATAATGATGAAGAACTTTATGTTTCTAATGAGACTAAATCCGAATATTTCAGCTCAGTTGGCATTTTGTGAAGTTGATTCCTTACTCATTTTAGCTCTAGTTGAGCATGTTTTTTTGGCTCTAATTGCTGGAAATATTTTGAGGCTACGTGTTGGGATCATCGGGAAGGTGCGAGGATCTCATATCAAAGGTAAATTCTTTTCTCAAAGACCCTTCATCCCTCTTCAATGGTGATTATTGAATCTTTGACTTGCATGATATGATTTAGCCTATTTTTTTCACAACCCAAAGTACACCCTAGTCATAACATGGAGAATAGGACCCCGAGAGACCATATCCAAGCCACTTAGCATGTATCATACAAGATAATAGACTTTAAAGAGTTCAAAAGACAGTTTCATATCATAAAGAGTTTGACAAAAGTAGTGAAAGTCTAACATAAGACTCAAAGCCATCTAGTACATCATAAGGAAAGTGATTGGAATGTAACTCGTACATCACATACAAAGTATTAAACGGAAATGACATAAAGCTAAAAAAATGACATCGTCCTCGAAGTATGAAGACTCACCAAGTCTTCAAAATATCTAAGGATCAATCTAGCCACGAGTGTGCGAAATAGGAGCGTCAGACCCTACATTAGTGAAACAATGTAGGAACAAGTATGCATTAGTACATGAAATGTACTAAGTATAAGGGGAGTGCAATAAAACTTGAGACATGATTATAAGGGGACATAATCGAAAATATGAAATGCATGACCAAGTTAAAACATAGTAAAAATCATTTAAGAAGATTCATAAATCATTAACATGGTCAATGCATCTGTAAATCATAAAGTAAGCTTCATAAAACATTAGTAATTGACTTGGTTCATTTTGTAGGAAGTTTGTCATTAACCGACATAGACCATGTGAGCTATAACATGGAATTCAGTGTCTATCACACATCGAAAAGAGGTGTCCTTACTTGTCAAGGTAAGAACCATAAACTTGTAGCTAGCTTAGGTGGATCCACTAGCTAATGTCTCCTATGGTGGCACATAGGTATGGGATAATGAGATTGCTACTAGCAACTTGACTTCAAGCTACATGAGAGCTTCCATATCAATATCATCTCGATGCTATGCATAAATCCCATAGAATAGTCTTCAATCTTATTCTTTTCATCATCCATGGAAAGTCACAATTAAGAAACTAATCCAAGATAAAAACATCATAGAGTAGCTCCTTAGACCATGAGTGAGAAAACCTTTCACCATTCATGATCTTTTCATAATAGCTTTATAAGGCCCAGAGTCATTAACTTCATACTACAAATGCCCTACTACTAATGGAAATAGTTTTGAAAGTGTGGTCTATAATCATCGATGGCATATCCGGATACCATACTAATCAAGACCTAATTTAGAAAAATATCCTGACAAGCATTGAAGGCAAATCTAGATGTCATTCATGTCATGTGACCAAACTTCATAGAACATATAGATACCTTCATCTATAAGCTTACATAATTCATACACATTTATTTCATGAAAATATGCATGATTTCATAAAAATACATACATAGGTTCAAGCTTCTTTATAAATTCGTGTAAATTATGGTTCATAGTAAAAATTCTTAGATCAATGCATGGGTTCAAATGGAATTAGTTGAAAATCATGTAATTGAGTCCAAATCGTCAAAATAAGATCATAATAAAGAAATTGAATCCATACAAATAGAACCCATGAGGAATTGAGTAAAAATCTAATCAAATCTTGGGAATTTGAATTGGAGAACTGAAGAAACTTTGGGACTCAATGGGTGGATGGAACCCATTAATAAACTCCCTACATACCTTGATTGAATCCCTAAGCAATGATGCATAAAGGAGAGCTAAACTTAAAGAACCCTAGCTTCTTCTTCTTCCTTGATCTAGAGAGATGATTTTTGGAGAGGATGAATTTGGTCAAGTTTAGGAAATTTTGGAGAATAAATTGAATTTGGTAGTTTTAGGACTTAATTCACTCATATAGGTCTTTAAATAGCATTTAAAACAATGTAGTTTAGGTACCAACACTTTGGGGAAAGACTAAAATGACCCTAACTTAAAAACTAATGAGGGGTCTTAAAAGAGGGGCTTCACTACCCGTCTTAAGGCTTCATGGGCCATATAGTCGGTTGTGAAGCTTCACCTGCCTGACAAGGCTTCACTAAAATGGACATACCTTTTTACTTCGAACACAAAATGAGGCAAATTCGGTGGCGTTGGTTAGGGGAATCAAAGACCTTTAATTTGATAGGCAATGAGCGACCTAATTCATTTTGTGTTGAGAGATATGATTGTTTGAAGTTGACACAAAATTTTAAAACCGATGGGTGACTTGTATGGACCCCTAAACAGGCCGTCTAGGGTCCCGTGTAGGTGACCCCTGCCTAGGTAGCCTTGGATGGTCGTTCATGATTCCCAATACGGGTCGTGGACCCCTAAACGGACCGTCTAGGGTGCCATAACGGGTCCATGGTCCATTTTGAGTTTGTGGACTTGCCCATTTGCCCCTTTTAGCTATTTCTCGAAGTCCGAGGTGCTACAATTTTCAAGCTCGAATTGTGCTCATTTTCGGAGCACAAGTCTCTTGAGCTATTTGGGACCAATTGACAGAGTCAATTTTGGGATTCCTAGAGTGGATCCCACAATTCTGTTTTTGATTAAATTTTGGGTTCATCTTCAATTGTTTCAAATAGGGTGTCTAAATGTCTGTGGATCCGGATAGGTTATAGTTAGCTACTTTACGGTTTGGTTTCATCCCTTATCTAGACTTGAGTGCTTTATAGTTAGTCTTTCGTTATCGTTTCACTCATTTGACCTCTAGTTGTTGTTACTTTCTCTTCTCTTTGGTTTCCAAGCTTAGTTGGTCTATCATGCCTAATAAGTATACATTATTTTTGTGCTCATACTGTACTTTCCATCTGCTTTTTTTATGTAGATCCAGGTGCCAATTGTTAGTGTTTATTTGGGTTAGCTACGGAGATCGTCGGGGATTGAGGGTAAACTGATGGCATCATAGTTCGGCCAATCTCCTTTTGTATATGGCTTTGGGCAAGACTTTTGTATACGAGATAAGTCTGTATTTTTGGGACTTGTACTCGTACAGTAGCTTTGTATTGATGTCCACTAGGCCATGGGTTTGAATCTAGTATATCTGGATTTTGTATATAATATTGTCCGTCTCTTTTCCATTGTGTATCTTATTATATTGCTTTAATTTTTTCATTGGTCATTGTTTCTATCCAATATACGTGTTGCTTGTCATTCCGGGATATGAGTTGGCTTAACTACTGGTGGGTTATGGTAGGTGTTATTATGCCTCGAGTTTTTGGGCTATGACATATTTTCATCCTTATTTTCACTAACAATATATCCATCTTCTTTTTAGGACTCTTTAATTCTAAATTTCTAAATAATATGTTAAAAACCGCAAGATTAAAATATGTACATTTTACAAATCTTTAATTTAAGACCACAATATTCAAAACTCATCTTTATTTTCTCAAGTTTCATGTTAGGTCAAACCAAATAAACAAACTAAACCGGGGAAGTATTAATTTTTGTATCTATAACTCCCTCCGTCTCATACTAATTGTCCACTTTTTTCTGTACATGCCCCTTAATAAAACATAAATTAAATGGATAGTTTTACTAATTTAACCCTTAATAAAATTTCATGGAACTATAAGAATAAAATAGATTTTTTTAAAAATTAATTCTATCTTTATTTTGTAAATTAGCAAATAATTTGGTACAACTATTTATGATAAGGTGCAATTAATTAAATTTTTATCTATTATTTTGAAACTGCAATTAATTTGATTATAACATTTTAAATATCAAATACATTAAAGAAAATCAGTTATATATTATTGGAAAGTGCTAAATGACCAGAAAATTTGGCCAGAATTTGGCTAGAATATTAAAAAAACTATAATTTTTTTTATTTTAAAATAAACTGATCTTTTGTCCAATTTTAGTTAAAAAATAATAAATTTAAAAGGGTAAAAATAATTTAAAATATAAAATAACATAGATAAAATATTATTATGGCCAAAAAGATTTTTCCTATATTATTATATAAATAAATAAACATTGCTCCTTCGTATTGAACAGTCTTCTTTTGTACTGAACACTGCGAGACATTACTGGTCAAAAGTGGGTTCACTAAAAAGCAATAAAGAAAAGTTTTTTTAAAAAAAACAAATATAGAAGAAAATAAAAGGGTGAGTGTGAAAGAAAAGAGAGAAAGCATATGTTACTTTCTACTTTTTTATTCTTACATGAAAAACAATGGAGCACTTAAAACTCATCATTGCTACCACACTTTCTACTTTAATTTCTCCGATCCCAATAAAATTATATAAATTTTTTGTCCCCTGCATTCCCCAAACCCCCACATAAAAGTTCATTCACCATATTGCTTCTCCTTTTCCTATATTACCATTAATTACTCCATCCATCCATTTTTACTTATTCATTGGGTATATTATTTTGAGATGTTTAATATTTTGACTGTCTAACAATATTTATTTATTATTAACTTTTCACACGTATTAAGTCATTATAATAGAAGGGTAATTTTATGGAAAAATTCTTTTGACCAGAAAATTTAGTTAGAATGATCTTTTACTTATGTTATTTTACCTTTTTGAACATTTATACCCTTTTAATTTTGATACATTTTAACTAAAAAATGGGAAAAAAGATCAGTTTATTTTAAAATAAAAAGATATTATAATTTTTTTTTAAATTGGGGCCAAATTTTATAGACATTTAGAATTACCCTAATTTTATTATATCATTTTTTGAATATAATAAATATAACATCTTGAAAAACATAATAAAGAAATGACTATAATTAATGATAAGGATATATTAGGAACTAAATATAAAATTATCCATTAATTTCAGATTGGACAAATATTGTTGGACATCCCAAAATAGTATAAGAGACATCTATTGTTTAACGAAAGAAGTAATATTTGTTCAGTTTATGAAATTAATGAATAAATTATTATGTTGTGTCTCTTTTACTTTGCTATTGAATACAATTCATTTTTTAATAAATTATTATGTTGTGTCTCTTTTACTTTGCTATTGAATACAATTCATTTAACAAAATGCTTTAAGTAATTATGTATTGCTAACTAAAGTTTTAGTCAGAAGTGTTCTTTAGTTTATTAGTTTGTTTTTTAGATATTATTTACTTAAGAGATTATTTTTTTTTCTTTAAATATTTATTGCTAGATTTTATTTAGAATTATTGAAACAATGTTATTGTTTGTGACATTGAATTGGCATTTAAAAAAAAAAAAAAAGGGTCGGCCTGCCCCAGCCCTTGACCCTTCTGGGTTGGGTCGGGTTGACCATTTTACAGCTCTTTGAAATGAAGGACCAGTCCGTCCCAGCCCATCAAATTCTTTGGCCCGTGAGGCTTGGGTGGAGTAGGGTTAGGCTGTCCCGTTTTGACAGCTCTGCAAAGGAGTAACTCACACAATGTATTCTCTCTCTCAAAAATGTGTTAACAACAACAATCTACTCTCTCTCTCTCCATTTCATTTTACTTGCTCTTGTGTTTAAATAATGGAAAGGGATAAAAAATGTTCATAGATGATGATAGTTTTGGTTCAAAAATATTTTTGTCTTCAATGATTTGGTTCAAAAATATCTTTATTATTACTTAATGGATTAAAAAATGTTCTTTCCCAAATTTTATTTATTTACTTTCCTTTTAAATATATTATTTTCCTAATGATGAAAGAAATTTTTAATTAAAAATATTCATCATACTAAATTTCATAAAAAAATATTAAGAAATAAAAATATTTTTATTTTACTACAACATATTTATCATTATCTAAATGAAAATTAATGACAAAGGTTACTATAAAGACATTAAAAATATTACTTTAAAGAACTACTATTCTTGTTTCCTTTCTTTTAAAATCATTTTAACTAATAAATAAGTAGAAGATAATCGCTTGTTCTTCTTAATCTCATTTTAACAATTAAAATAGAAAAACTCAATGTACCTTTTTAACTGACAATATAGGTAAATATATATAAAATCATAGTAACTCCGTCAATAATTTTCATTTAGACAACATTTAAAATTTTCTAATAAAATAGAAAATATTTTTTATTGCTCAATTTTTTTTTGAATTAAAGTAGGATGAACATTTTCTAATTAAAAAAAATTATCACTAGGAAAAATGTGTTAAAAAAAGTAATAATATATTCATTTAGAAAAGGACATTTTTGGATCAAAATATTGAAAGAAAAAGCATTTTTGGACCAACCTTATAACTGAGGGACGTTTTATTTATTTTACATGATTTAAAGACATTTTTACCCTTTTCCGTAAAATAAATATTTCATCATTTTAGTGAACTAAAACAATTATTATTTATATTACTTTTATATTAAATAATTACATAGAGTAATAATCAAATTTATAATTTTAAAATTTCTTTAATAAAGTTAGTTTAACAAAATATAGCTTTAATTGTAATTTTTTAAAAAGGTATATCAAAGTTAATATGAGTCAACTAATATAAAATTAAAAAAAGTACACAGTAGTACAATAATAGGATTTCAAAAATTATGTATGTATATCTCATTCTTATTTTTTATGAAATAATTTTTTTTTATTAGACTCACACCTAAAAAAAACAAAAAAAATCGACAAATGCAAAAGATGTTTTTGACTGAACAAAGAAAATGTAATACTCGATCCCTTTCATTTTATATAATTAAATTTGAATAGGCATAAAATTCAAAATATAGTATAAATTTATACTTCTCACGCATCAAATTAAAATTTTTCATTTTTTTTTGTCCCAAAAAGATATATTTTCTTTTAGGAGATTAATTAATTTTAGTGTCTATTTTCTTAATTTGAATGATTTATAATTTGAACAATTACTATCACTCATTTAAAATGAAAAAATAATCTGTACATCTCATCATCACTCATTTAAAATGATCATATTTTTGACTCTCTGTATATATTTTATTAGCATGTCAAAAATTCTTTCGTATTTTAAAATATTTTTGAATCATACACCTTCACATAAGAATAAAGAGAGTATATATATTTTATGAATTATAGTTAAATAAAACAATTAAAAATAGTTGTAAACTTTGTTAGATCAAGAATTAATCATATGAAATTTGAAACCTGAAACATCATTAATAATATTCACATGGTAGATCTACATTAGATGTTATATTTTTGTTGAGGTGATTGAAGGAAGTCTATCGTGAAAAAAAGAAAGATGTATGTGGTGTTCATTGACCAATAGAAAACATATGATAAACTAAAAAGATCTTTGACATCTGGCATGAGTTTGGGCTTAAAGGTGAAATGGACCTTGAATTTGAATTTAATAAGATGAACTTATTTATTTGTAAAGCCCAAACTAATCATTCAACCCAAACGAACATAGATTTAATTCAAATTTCGTATGAATTTAACTCAATACAATTTATGTGTCTACAAAATCATAACAAAAATATATGAAGGACATAGGACTCAGGGGCGGACCTAGAAGTAGTTGAGGGATTTATCCGAAATCCCTTTGGCAAAAAATTACATTGTATATATTATAAGCTATTTTTACAAAAAAATATGTTTGAATCTCTTGAATGTAAGATTAGAGACTGGTTTAGTGGTTGAGGGGTTCAAAACTCACCTTTTAGGTTCCAAATTTAAATCTCAGGCACTATTTGGTTTTTTGAACCCCCTTAATGGAAATTCTGAATCCGCCACTAATGGGACTAGCAAAAGAACAATAATTTGCAATACATAGGAGTTCCCTATACTTCTTCATGTAAAGGTTGAAAGAATTTTCCAAAATATTACATCCTTACTAGTCATAAGGGTGTTAGCAAAGTTTTGAAGTTGTATACTATCTAATTCTTATGTCGAAAGTTTGTATGCTTGTTTAGAAAAAATAAGAAGTTGTATGGAACAAGTTTAAAATGTTTAAGAGAGGAAGACGATCATAGTCGTTAATAACCTAATTTCCAAACTCTCATAACTCCCGGTGTATATTGAATTTATATATGACATATACGTCAATTTAAAGTCCTTGAAGTCTTGCTTTCAATGCTTTGTTATTCCTGAGGTCATAGGATGTGGTTTGAGGAATTTTTTTTTCTATTTTTAGGTGTTTTGACTTTGGAAAGTTTTACTAAAGTTAATATTTGGAGTTAAATAGGACAAATTCAAGTTTTGACAGCTCGGCAAGCTATAATCAGTTGGATCCATTTGGGTCGACTTATCGAATAAGGCTACAAGTCAAATAATAGCAATATGCATGTCATAATAAGCTTAAGCCATCAGAATCATGCTAGAAGAAGAATTGAAAACTTAACATGCCTTTCAAACATAAGCCTCAAGGTGTCTTTATAAAGTTTGACCAAACGATCGTAACACAACCAATGCAGAAGTTAATAAGGCTACAGGAAAGAGCCATAATTAATTGATGACACATTAATGTCATTATCACGACTAGTCCACTTTAACTGAATAACATAACAATCTCTACTAAACCGGTAGCTAAAAACAACAAGAACAAGCTATCTATATCTCACAAGTGTGGCAAGCTCCCGATGTAGTATAACAAAACATACTTCACACTATTTCAATCAATAATCTCTTTACATGTCTCCTAAAAATTTTGCACTATCACCCATCACCTTTACACCATTAATATACACATCAAAATAGATCATAACTAAATAATGACTAGGCTTCCCCAAGCCACGACACTTAAGTGTCACCTCATGGGTAAAAAACTGACAAACTAATATAAATACGTAAACATATGAGGGAGATGTTTGGAGGAAACTTAACTTAAGCAAAAGGTTCTATTTATCAATCAAAACAAACTTCCTCAAAGGTTCAACATCATCTCGATGTCATAATTCTAAGAAATACACCAAAAAGAAGTTTACGTTGTACGAATCAAATTTCAACTATAAGTCATGACATTCTAAGCAAAGTAGGTGTAGAAACTTACCTTAAATCATCTCAAACATTTACTTAGAAAATAAATTTCAAACAAAGTTTCTTCAACCACAAAGAAATAATTAAAAAAATGGCACAAAATGAATCTTGCAACAAGGAGAACATTTCATTGAACTTGGGTCAAGAAGGTTGCGCCCTAAATTCGAGGGGTGTAACTGGAACCTAATTATGCCATAACTTAGGCCGAGCCAATCAACATAGACCAACTAAATAACACTGACTGCAATAAATTAAGGCTGATGAGGCCTAAACAATACTAAGTCGTCATAATATAAAAGCAAAGAATAAAACAGAGTTGACCGAACAGGGCGCTTAATGTCACAAGTTTCATGGAAGCCACCCTAACACACAAATATATACATAAGGATGGCAAGGCCAAAAACTGAGGAGCGATGCAACTAGGCAGTGGCGTCGTCCTTAATGATGATAGAGCTTAGTGTTATGCTTTTCTGAGAAGACCATAGGCTGAGGTGTTAGACAAAATGATAACATGTACTATTCTTGTCTCTGATTAGATGACTATTGTATTGTTTGATTCGAATTCTGCCTATTCTTATGTATATGCAGAGTTTTCTTTAAGCATTGAATTGGCATGTTATATTCTTGATTCCCATATCTATGTTTCTACTCTAGTTGGAGAGTCTGTAGTTGCTACTCATCTATACCATTTGTGTTTTGTTATGTTTGTGGATTTTCTGACTTGGGTGGATTTGGTCATATTGGATATGGTAGACTTTGATATGATATTGGGTATGACTTGGTTGTCTCCTAATCATTCTTTTTTGAACTGTAATTCTAAGACAGTAACTATAGAGACCCCTGGTAGAGATAAACTAGAGTGGAAAGGTATGTACAAACCTAAGTAGAAAAAGTTTATATCATATATCCGCGAGAAGGCTGGTGGGGATAGGGTATTTAGCCTATTGTAACATTCCAAAAATTTATACACTAAAATAGTGTCTAACATAAAAATAGTAGGCTAAGATTAGATCCTTGAAAATACCTCCTCGTACCTTAAAATTTCATGTTTTAGAGTTAAAATAGTAAGGCCTAAACCCCAAGGACCAACCATAGGTCCTTGAGGAAAAGACCTAGAAGGCTGCTTGGGCAGTGACCCACAAGGGAAACCTACGCCCCGTAGGTGGGGGTCGTGGGTCAAGCCCCTCAAAACAGCCCCCAGTTCCTTGACCAACGGTTCACTAGCATGGGCCGTGGTCCCACCCACGGTCAGTGGGTCACCAAGTCATAGGTCATGCCTGAAACTGTCACTTGGCAGTTAAGGCTAGGGATCTTTTGGGGATTTACTATTTATTTAATGGTTATGTGGTGTCATTTTAAGCCTATTTAAAAATATATATATATATAAGTATTTTTCCCACCTAAATTAACTCATCTAAAGTCATAACTCCAAGAATCCTCAAATCAAAAACCAAACCCTTTCCAAAATCATCTCTCTAGAACTCTAAAGAAGAAGAAGAAGAAGAACATCAAGTTAGGGCTGGAAGAAGGAGGATTTCTCACACGATTTTGTTGAATTTCTTCACCTAAGGTATGGTAATCTTTGATTCATGGAATGCTTTCTTCCATGGAATCCTCAAACTCTCAATTTCAAGTAGGAAATTCTCCAAAACCTAGGGTTTTCAATCCAAGTCATGGATTCTTTCTAAAAATGGTTTCAATGATTTAATTATCTTATATTATTATTGGATTGTTACTTTATGGTGGTTTTATGATAAAATCTCTCATGAATCCATGAATTCCCCATAACCCTAATTTATTACTTGTGATTTGGGTGAATTGTAGTAACTATGAAATTGTACTTATAATAGTTTAGCTATTGAAATCATGTTATCATCTACATATAATGTATTAAATCTAGATATATTGGTTGAATGTAATCTAAAGTCGCAAAACATGAGAATTAGCTATGCGTATGAGACTTGTGTGTATACAATTAGATTGCTTTGAGAGTAAAGTGAATATACTATAACCTAATTGTTGTGTTGATTGTATGATTATCCTCATGTCCACACTTAGGTATGAACATCATACAATGTGAAAGGTTTATCACATATAGTGATTTTAAGGTTGAAGACTAGTCTCACCTATTGAATCTAGGAGCTTTAGCATGAGTTGTTGGATTGAGTGTCAAGACATTCTTCCATAATTATCAATTTAAGTCAAGACTTAATATAAACTCAATGGGAATGATGCTTACCACCGAGTGGATAGTGATATGAGATGGAAGCCCTAACGATAGTAAAGGCCGGGTTTCTAGGAACAATCTCTTGGGATGGGAGCCCTCACGTTAGTATAGGTCGGGTTTTCTAGTAACAATCCCCTTATCGCATAAACTATGTGCCCTGATAGGTCTTTTAGCTAGTGGATCCACCTAAGCTAATAGTTTCATTCTACCTTAGGCAAGTAGGACAACCCTTTTTTCGGTGTAGGGTAGACACCAGATTCCATGGTTAAGCTTTCATGGTCTATGTCAGTTAAAGCTAATCCCACTATGATATATGAACTAGAATTTGGGTTATGAACTATAGTTACTTAATAATCTTTCCTTAGCATGGATAGGAGTATGGGATCTTATCCATACATTGCACAAGGATGCTTTGAGCATACTTACGGTTTTTTTCCATTATATGATAATCAATATGTTGAATATGCTTGTATCTTATGCTTTTACACTAATTTTCATGATGAACTATAAACTTGGTAAAGTGCATACATTTCAACCAAAAATGTCCTTTTTAGCAAGATTTCAAGGATTTTATGCATATCTATCATACTTGGTGCATTTTTGTACTAACCCATATTTCTTCTACATTTTCCACAAAGTGTAGGTTCCAGTGTTTGAGGTGTTCTTCCCTTGATACAAGCTTGGATCGACTATTCTCAACTTGTGGTGAGTCATCATGGATTCGAGGACGGGTGCTATCTTGTTGTTCCTTTCCTTTCATTGTATTAGACTTTTTTTTTTAGATTTCTATTATAAGGGTTGTGACCCTATTTTGAGACTTCAATTGTAATAGATGGATAGATGACACAATGTCTAGACTTTCTCTTTGTTTTTATGAAAACTTCTTAAGACTTGAAATGTGTTTTTACTCTTCATTGTTCTTTACTTATGTGATGATATGCTAAGTGGCTTACATAGTACCTTTAGGGGTGTTATGTGCCATGTTACGTCTAGGGGGTACCCTTGGATCGTGACAAACTTGGTAATCATAGCAAACGGTTTAGAATGATTCTAGGATGATGTCTCATAAGCCACGTCTAGTAAAGTCTTGTTCATGACTGTGAAGCGTGCCACATTTATGTGTGAGAGGTTATAAAATGTTTAGGAAATTTCACTTCTTTCATTACTATTGAGTCATGCCATAGAGTTTAACTCTATAAAAGTCCCTCTCCTAATTCTTTTCTTGTGTCTTTAGGAAATGAATACACGAAAGGCGAGTACAAGAAGGGTGGAAGAGTATAATCTGAATCAAGGAGTTCCTTAAGGTAATCAAGCTCCAGTTGATCCCGTGGCTGAGAATGTGACCCAAGAGGATTTAAGATCTACTATTTAAATGATAACTCAAGCCATGACGACCCAAGCTGAAGACATGACAACTCAAACCCAAGTTATGACGGCTTAATCCAATAGGGATGTTGGGGCCCATGTGAACCCTAATGCAAATTTTGCGGCTTCTAGGTCGAGAGATTTTACAAAGAATATACCCTCCCGTGTTTCTTGGTTCCAAAGTGGGAGAGGATCCTCAAGAATTTGTGGAAGAGGTTTACAAGATAGTTGATGCCATGGGGGTGACTTCGGTAGAGAAAGTGTAGCTATCCACTTACCAATTGAAGGGTGTGGCTCAAGTTTGGTATACACAATGGAAGAGGAATAGGCCGATAGAAGCGGGTCCCATAAATTGGGAGTTGTTCAAGAAAGAATTCATTGATAGGTTCTTTCCCCGAGAAAAGAGGGAGGCCAAAATGGAAGAATTTATCAACCTTCGTCAAGGAGGTATGAGTGTTCAAGAATATTCTCTAAAGTTTACCGAATTACAAGTATGCTCCGGCTATGGTGGCGGACCCTATGGATGAGATGAGTAGGTATGTGACGGGTGTGTCTAGATTGGTAAGAAAAGAATATCGTTCGGCAATGCTTCATGATAACATGGATATATCCCGTCTCATGGTGTATGCTCAACAAATAGAGGATGAGAAACTCCAAGACAAGAATAGGGAGGTGAAGAGACATAAAACCTGTGAAGGGAATTTCCCCAATGCTAAGTTCGATGGGCATGATCGGCAAAGGGTTAAGCAAAGTTTCTCCAACCTAGTCTCCTCTAATGCTCCCCCAAGGGTCAACAATGATAGGGTTCCTAACCCTAAACTTCAAGGAGGAAATAGTGGTGGTTCCTATGTGGCTAGGCCTAATTGTGCAAACTGTGGTAGAAAACATGAAGGCAAATGTTTGGTTGGCTCGGATGGGTGCTATGGGTGTGGAAAAAGTGGCCACAAGAAGAGAGATTGCCCTGTACTCATGACCAAGGAGAGAGAAGACAAACAAACTCCTCCAAATGATTCCAACTCCAATGCTCAAAAGCAAAACCGCTTTTATGCTCTTTAATCCCGAGGTGACCAAGAGAGCTCCCCGGATGTGGTGACCGGTATGTTACAAGTCTTTTCTATTGATGTATATGCTTTGTTAGATCCCAGTGCCACTTTGTCCTTTGTTACACCTTTTGTGGCCATGAAGTTTGAAATACTCCCCGAAGTTTTAGTTGAACCTTTTTCGGTTTCTACCCCGATTGGTGACTCGGTAGTGGCAAAAAGAGTCTAGAGGAGTTGTCCTATTTCCTTGTCTCATAAAGTTACCTTGGTGGATTTGGTAGAATTAGACATGTTAGATTTTGATGTGATTTTAGGTATGCATTGGTTGCATACATGTTATACCTCTATAGATTGTAGGACCCAGGTGGTCAAATTCCAATTCCCAATTGAACCCATTTTATAGTGGAAAGGGGGAAATTTTATCCCTAGAGGTCAATTTGTTTCTTTCCTCAAAGCTAGGAAAATGATCTCCAAATGGTGTATTTACCATCCTTTTAGGGTCATGGATATTGAGTCTGAAACCCCTTCTCTAGAGTCGGTTCCGTAGTGAATGAGTTTCTGGAAAATTTTCTTGATGATTTGCCTAGTATTCCTCCCGAGCGGGAAATAGATTTTGGCATTGATCTTTTACCGGATACACAACCTATCTCCATTCCTCCTTATAGAATGGCTCCGGCCGAGTTGAAAGAGTTAAAGGAACAATTAAGGGATTTGCTAGAAAAGGGTTTTATTCGTCCGAGTATCTCTCCTTGGGGTGCTCCGGTGTTGTTTGTTAGGAAGAAGGATGGGTTTCTTAGGATGTGCATTGATTATCGTCAATAAAACAAAGTGACTATAAAGAATAAATATCCCCTTCCGAGAATTGATGGCTTGTTTGATCAACCTCAAGGGGATATCTATTTATCCAAAATTGATCTTTGTTCGCGGTATCACCAACTAAGGGTGAAAGGGAATGATATACCCAAGAGGCTTTCCGAACTAGGCATGGGCAATATGAATTCCTTGTGATGTCATTTGGCTTAACCAATTCCCCGGTGGTATTTATGGACCTAATGATTAAGATGTTTAGACACTACCTTGATATGTTTGTGATCGTGTTTATTGATGATATCTTGATCTACTCAAGGAGTGAAAATGATCATATGAGCCATTTGAAGATTGTGTTGCAAGTCCTTAAAGACCACCAACTATTTGCTAAGTTTAGTAAGTGTGAGTTTTGGTTAAGGTCTGTAGCCTTCTTTGGTCATATAGTATCGAGCAAAGGTATTGAGGTAGATCCTAAGAAGATGGATACGGTCAAGAGTTGGCCTAGACCTCTAACTCCTTCTGACATTATAAGCTTCTTGGGTTTGGCCGGTTACTATAGGAGGTTTGTTGAGGGATTTTCCTCCATTGCTTCTCCGTTAACGGCTTTGACTCAAAAGAAGGCTAAATTTGAGTGGTCGGATACTTGTGAGAAAAGGTTCCAAGAGTTGAAAGATAGACTTACTTCCGCTCTGATGCTGATCTTACTGGAGGGTACCATTGGTTTTGTTGTATATTGTGACGCCTCTAGAGTGGGGTTGGGATGTGTTCTCATGCAACATGATAAGGTGATTGCCTATGCTTCAAGGAAACTTAAGGTTTATGAGAAGAATTATCCGACCCATAATCTTGAATTAGCGGTGGTAGTATTTGCTTTAAAAATATGGAGGCATTACTTGTATGGGGAACCATGTGGATGTTTTCACCGATCACAAAAGTCTTCAATATGTGTTTAGCCAAAAAGACTTGAATCTCCGACAAATAAGGTGGTTAGAACTTTTTAAGGATTATGACATTAGTTTCATTTACCACCCTAGCAAAGCTAATGTAGTAGCAGATTCACTTAGTAGATTATCCATGGGTAGTGTGGCTCATGTAGAGGATGAAAATAAGGAATTGGTTCGCGAAGTACATAGATTGGCCCGGTTAGGTGTCCAACTAATATATTCCCCTAAGGGTGGTGTCACGGTTCATAATGGCTCCGAATAGTCCTTTGTGGTAGATGTAAAGGCTAAACAAGAACTTGATCCTATATTAATGGAATTGAAAGAATCGGTACTCAAGAAGTCCGGTGAGGCTTTCTCCCAATGGGGAGATGGGGTACTTAGGTACCAAGGTTAATTATGTGTTTCAGATGTTGATGGTTTGAGGGAGCAAATTTTAGAAGAGGCTCATAGTTCTAGATTTTCTATTCACCCGGGAGCCACCAAGATGTACCGTGATCTATGGGAAGTCTATTGGTGGAATGGTATGAAGAAGGATATTGCATAATTTGTAGCCAAATTTCCTAATTGTCAACAAGTTAAGGTTGAGCACTGAAGTCCGGGAGGCTTTGTGCAAGATATACCAATTCTCACTTGGAAGTGGGAAAAGGTAAATATAGATTTTGTTATGGGTTTGCATCGTACTCGAAGGCAACATGATTCTATTTGGGTCATTGTTGATAGGATGAAAAAATCATCCTACTTTATTCCCATTAATGTATCCCACTTGGCGGAAGACTATGCCAAGTTATATATAAGGGAGATAGTGAAGTTGCATGGACTTCCTCTATCTATCATTTCGGATCGGGGTACTCAATTCACTTCACACTTTTGGAAGTCATCTCAAAAGGGGCATGGTACTACGGTAAAGCTTAGCACCGCTTTCCACCCTCAAACGGATGGTCAAGCGGAACGTACCATTCAAACTTTAGAAGACATGTTGAGGGTGTGTGTTATAGATCTCAAAGGTAATTGGGATGACCATTTACCGTTGATAGAGTTTGCCTACCATAATAGTCACCACTCAAGCATCGGTATGGCTCCTTTTGAAGCCTTGTATGGTAGGAGATGTAGGTCTCCGGTTGGTTGGTTTGAGGTAGGTGAGATTGCTCTTATTGGTCCCGAATCGATTTATGAAGCTATTGAGAAAGTACGGCTCATTAGAGAGAGGTTGAGACGGCTCAAAGTAGGCAAAAGTCTTATGCTGATGTGAGGAGTAGGGACCTAGAATTTGAAGTTGGTGATTGGGTCTATTTGAAAATTTCCCCTATGAAGGGTGTGATGAGGTTTGGCAAAAAGGGGAAACTTAGTCCCCCGTATGTAGGCCCAAATCAAATTTTGAAGCGTATTGGGAAAATTGCCTATGAATTTGACTTTCCAAATGAGTTGTCCCCGGTTCACCCGATATTTAATGTTTCTATGCTTAAAAAGTGTATTGGGGACCCGGTGTCCATTATTCCTTTAGAAGGGTTAGGTGTTGATGAAAGCATTTCTTATGAAGAGGTTCCGATAGAGATCCTTGACCGGCAAGTCAAGAGATTGAGAAATAAGGAAGTAGCTTCCATCAATGTTTTATGGAGAAATCATTTAGTTGAAAGTGCTACTTGGGAGGCCGAGGCCGATATGAAGTCCCGATATTCTCATATATTTCCTTCTACTCCTAATCAAGCTTGAGGTAAGTAGTTCCTCTTGAGTTTTAGTGTTTTGGGAGTCATGTGTGTTATATGAGTTTTTCCATGATTTCTTTATATTATGCATGTTCTTGATAAAATTCATGTTTAGTAAGAAACTGAGTTTCCATGATTTATGTTCTTGTGCATTTAGTATGAGTTGCCTATTTGACTTCATGAGATGTGTTGATGAACCTGTTTTAGTATGCTTTTGAGAGTATTGGCATATTGGCTCCATGATGTTGTGTTGAGCATTATTTTAGTTGAATAAAGTAGTTCCTCCTATAAATATGAGAAATATTGAGTTTCATGCATATTGGGTTGTTAGATGTACGTAGTTCCTACTCCCTTGTATTGCATTTATTATGTTTTGAGATGGAGTTGATGTTTCCTCCTTTGAATTATGCATTATTTTGATGTTTCATGCATGATGGGATGCTAGTCTTGAGTCTTTATTTTGGTAGGGTGTCTAGATCATCATTCGAGTATGAATGTTCCCAAGGGGGAGATAATGTAACATTCCAAAAATTTGTAAACTAAACTAGTGTCTAACATAAAACTAGTAGGCTAAGATTAGAGCCTTGAAAATACCTCCCCGTACCTAAACATTTCATGTTTTAGAGTTAAAATGTCAAGGCCTAAACCCTAAGGACCAACCATGGGTCCTTGAGGAAAAGACCTAGAAGGCTGCCTGGGCAGTGACCCACGAGGGTAACCTACGCCCCGTAGGTCCACCCACTCCCCGTAGGTGGGGGTCTTGGGTCAAGCCCCTCAAAATAGCCCCCAGTTCCTTGACCAACAGTTCACCAGCACGGGTCATGGTCCCACCCACGGTCTGTGGGTCTCAAATTCGTAGGTCATGCCTAAAACTGCCACTTGGCAGTTAAGGATAGGGGTCTTTTGGGGATTTCCTTTTCATTTAATGGTTATGTGGTGTCGTTTTAAGCCTATTTTAAACAACTATATAAGTATTTTTCCCACCTAAATTAACACATCTAAAGTCATAACTCCAAAAATCCCCAAATCAAAAACAAACCCTATCCAAAATCATCTCCCTAGAACTCTGAAGAAGAAGAAGAAATCAAGTTAGGGCTGGAAGAAGGAGGCTTTCTCACACGATTTTGTTGGATTTCTTCACCTAAGGTATGACAGTCTTTGATTCATGGAATTTTTTCTTCTATAGAGTCCTCAAACTCTCAATTTCAAGTAGGAAATTCTCCAAAACCTAGGGTTTTCACTCCAAGTCATGGATTCTTTTTTAAAACGTTTTCAATGATTTAATTATCTTATATTATGATTGAATTGTAGTTTTATGGTGGTTTTATGATAAAATCTCCATGAATCCATGAATTCCCCATAACCCTAATTTATGACTTGTGATTTGGGTGAATTGTAGTAACTATCAATTTGTACTTGTAATAGTTTAGTTGTTGAAATCATGTTATCATCTAAATCTAATGTAGTAAATCTAGATAGATTGGTTGAATGTAATCTATAGCCCTAGAAGGGCAAAACATGAGAATTAGCTATGTGTATGAGACTTGTGTGTATACAATTAGATTGCTTTGAGAGTAAAGTGAATATACTATAATCTAATTGTTGTGTTGATTGTATGATTATCCTCATGTACACACTTAGGTATGAACATCATACAATGTGAAAGGTTTGTCACATTCTAAGGTTGAAGACTAGTCTCACCTATTGAATCTAGGAGCTTTAGCATGAGTTGTTGGATTGAGTGTCAAGACATTCTTCCATAATTATCAATTTAAGTCAAGACTTAATATAAACTCAATGGCAATGATGCTTAGCACTGAGCGGATAGTGATATGAGTTGGAAGTCGTCACGATAATGAGATCGGGTTTCTAGGAACAATCTCTTGGGATGAGAGCCCTCACATTAGTAGAGGCCGGGTTTTCTAGTAGCAATCCCCTTATCACATAAACTATGTTCCCTCATAGGTCTTTTAGATAGTGGATCCACCTAAGCTAATAGTTTCGTTCTACCTTAGGCAAGTAGAACAACCCTTTTTTCGGTGTGGGGTAGACACCAGATTCCACGGTTAAGCTCTCATGGTCTATGTCAATTAAAGCTAATCCCACTATGATAATATGAACTAGAATTTGAGTTATGAACTATAGTTACTTAATAAGATTTCCTTAGTGTGGGTAGGAGTATGAGATCTTATTGATACATTGCACAAGGATGCTTTGAGGGTACTTATGGTTTGTTTCCATTATATGATGATCAATATGTTGAATATGCTTGTATCTTATGCTTTTACAATATTTTTCATGATGAACTATAAACTTGGTAAAGTGCATACATTTCAACCAAAAATGTCCTTTTTAGCATAATTTCAAGGATTTTATGCATGGCTATCATACTTAGTGCATTTTTGTACTAACCCATATTTCTTCTACTTTTTCCACAAAGTATAGGTTCTAGTGTTTGAGGTGTTCTTCCCTTGATACAAGTTTGGATCGAATATTCTCCTAGCTTGTGGTGAGTCATCATGGATCCGAGGATAGGTGTTATCTTGTTGTTCCTTTCCTTTCATTGTATTAGACTTTTTTTCAGATTTCTATTGTAAGGGTTGTGACCCTATTTGAGACTTCAATTGTAATAGATGGCTACATAAGACATTGTTTAGACTTTTGCTTTTCTTTTATGAAAACTTCTCAAGACTTGAAATGTGTTTTTACTCTTCATTGTTCTTTACATATGTGATGATATGCTAAGTGGCTTACATAGTACCTTTACGGGTGTTATGTGCCATGTTACGTCTAGGGGGTACCCTTGGATCATGACAAAGTTGATAATTAGAGCAAAAGGTTTAGAATGATTCTAGGATGATGTCTCATAAGCCATGTCTAGTAGAGTCTTGTTCATGAGTGTGAAGTGTGCCACACTTATGAGTGAGAGGTTATAAGATGTTTTGGAAATTTCACTTCTTTCATTACTATTGAGTCGTGCCGTAGAGTTTAAGTATATAAAAGTTTCTCTCCTAATACTTCTCTTGTGTCTTCAGGTAATGAATACACGAAGGGTGAATACTAGAAGGGTGGAAGAGTAGAATCTGAATCAAGGAGTTCTTCAAGGTAATCAAGTTCCTCCTAAAGGGATTCAAGCTCCAGTTGATCCTGTGGCTGAAATGTGACCCAAGCGGAATTTAGATCTACTATGCAAATGATAACTCTAGCCATGACGACCCAATCTCAAGCCATGACAACTCAAGCCGAAGTTATGACGACTTAATCTAATAGGGATGTTGGGGCTCATGTGAACCCTAAAGAAAATTATGCGGCTTTTAGGTGGAGAGGTTTTACAAGAATGAACCCTCCCGTGTTTCTTGGTTCCAAAGTGGGAAAGGATCGTCAAGAATTTGTGGAAGAGGTTTACAAGATAGTTGATGCCATGGGGGTGACTTTGGTACAGAAAGTGGAGCTAGCCGTTTACCAATTGAAGGGTGTGGCTTAAGTATGGTATACTCAATGGAAGAGGAATAGGCCGGTAGAAGCGGGTCCCATAAATTGGGAGTTGTTCAAGAAAGCATTAATTGATAGGTTATTTCCCCGAGAGAAGAGGGAAGCCACGGTGGAAGAATTTATCAACCTTCGTCAAGGAGGCATGAGTGTTCAAGAATATTCTCTAAAGTTTACCGAATTGTTCAAGTATGCTCCGGCGATGGTAGCGGACCTTAGGGACGAGATGAGTAGGCATGTGACGGGTGTGTCTAGATTGGTAAGAAAAGAATGTCGTTCAACAATGCTTCATGATAATATGGATATATCCCGTCTCATGGTGTATGCTCAACAAATGGAGGATGAGAAACTCCAAAACAAGAATAGGGAGGTGAAGTGACCTAGAACTGGTGAAGGGAATTTCTCCAATGCTAAGTCCGATAGGTGAGGTGGGCAAAGGGTCAAGCAAAGTTTCTCCAACCAAGGCTCCGCTAATGCTCCCCCAAGGGTCAACAATGATAGGGTGTCTAACCCTAAACCTCAAGGAGGAAATAGTGGTGGTTCCTATGTGGCTAGACCTAATTGTGCAAAATGTGGTAGGAAACATGAAGTCAAATGTTTGGTTGGCTCGAATGGGTGCTATGGGTATGGAAAAAATGACCACAAGAAGAGAGATTGCCCGGTACTCATGGATCAGAGAATGGGTGCTATCTTGTTGTCCCTTTCCTTTCATTGTATTAGAATTTTTTCAGTTTTCTATTGTTAGGGTTGTGACCCTATTTTGAGACTTTGATTGTAATAGATGGCTAGTTGAGACAATGTCAAGACTTCCGCTTTGCTTTTATGAAAACTTCTTAAGACTTGAAATGTGTTTTTAGTCTTCATTGTTCTTTACTTATGTGATGATATTCTAAGTGGCTTACATAATGCCTTTAGGGGTGTTATGTGCCATACTACGTCTAGGGGGTACCTGATACGCTCAAATTACACCTCCCTAAAGAAGCATAAGCGATCGTTATCAAGTACTGAACCCAACTTGTAGGTTGGGGTGATCCCACGAGGAAAATGGTGTAGACTTAACTTTAACCAACAATTATATTCGTTTAGTCAAATTATTTCCAGAAACAAGTAATTAAAGGGGGTGGGGGGGATTTGTGAAACAAATTGTAAGAATTCAGTAAGTAATCAGTAAATAAAATTAAATTTTTGTTGTTGTCAAGATGAGAGAATTAACTAGGGTACACATGTTCCCCACAAGCTCATAACGCAGTAATCCTAGTAATAGCAATCATTTCCTAGTGTACCACATGCAAAGTGGTAAACTAGGTATCTCTAAATCCTTGGTCCGGCATCTAGAGAATTTCACCCCGCACCTTGGTCCGGCTACGTGTGTATAATTTACTAAACCTTACATTTACCTCATATTAGACATCACATCGATGTTTGGCTTAGTTATTACTTCGCACCAATCGACACTAGACTATTAGATAGTATCACACTAAATCTATGATGATAATTCTTTACTTGTTGATTACCTCCTTGGTCCGACAAGTAGCAACAAGGCGAGTTATAACGTTGGGCACCATTAAAAAGACTTTTAAACGAAAGAATTATCAATGCATGCAAAACACTATTCAAGAATTGCTCATTTACTATTCATACTTTGTTAATCGCTCATGGTTCCCACAACCCTAGTTGTGGAGTTTAGTTACCCATAATCATATGAACACAATTCATTGTTTTAGATGAAAGAATTATGAACTTACGTAATTGAGAATAACAAACCTGGAATTTCCACTTGAATTTCAAAACTAAAACCTTCAAAACCCACTTAGGAGATCAAGAATTTCTAGGTTTGCAAAAATAAATCCAAACTCACAAAGTAGAACTAAAGTAATAATGTCTAACCCCCAAAAACGAGGTTTACAATCCCTATATATAGAAAAATAAGTCCTAACTAAAAAAGAAATGAAATAAGGAAATTATGTTCAAGTACGCGTCTTCATTCCACGAGACTGACTCACGGACCGTGAATGGATCTACGGTCCGTGAGTCCTTTCCGACACCCAGGACTTAGGCAATATTTTCTACTTCCAAAACTCAACTTCTCTGAAGCAAACGACGAACCACCAGTACGCACCATAGATCGATCTATGGTCCGTTGATCCCTCTCCGTGGCTCCACACTTAGAATCTTCAAAAATCAGGTACTGGAACCCTCGTAGTATCATTCTACGGATCAGTAGTACGATCTATAGATCAATCTATGAACCATCAATGGCCACCGTGGTTCCACACTTGGTCAGATTTCCCTGATTTGCCTTCCATGCCTTGCCTGCTGATCTACGATCACCATCTACGGAGCGTCAATGGACCTACAATCTGTAGATCACCTCCGTAGATACCCTTTTCTGCACATCTTTCAGATGTCTCGTTATTTCTGCGTCCAAACATATTTCCTGCAAAAACACAATAAAAACACATAAAAACTAATACAAAAAGGCCCTAGAAACACACAACTCTTAAGTGAAATGTATTTAAAATACCGTAAAATCACGGTATATCAACACCCTCAACTTAAATTCGTTGTTTATCCTCAAGCGACACATTAAGACTCTAACCGACAATTGTATAGAAGCAAGCAATTTAAGCACAAGCAATCACATGGCTCTCTATCCCAACTCTCTTTTCAGGTGCAAAATCTGTTCTCTTAGACTCGACAAGCTAACTCATGCGGATCAAAATATGACAAAGATTGATCAACCAACACACAACATACACTGTTTAACTATCACTAAGGTACCAACTTTCCGATAATGTAACTAGTGCCCTTACTTCAAACGAAATCCCTTTTTCATACAATGAACATGAATTTGAGTACAAGGATTCATTCAACACTCACACTGAGAAGTAACTTCAAGTACAACTAGTGTTCAATACCATAGGCTTGCCTTCACTGCTTAGACTCTCCAAACTAGATTCTAGGATCACTATAGGACTTTCTTGGCTTGTAACGTAGGCTCAGGGTTAGGTGTGGTACATTTGGGTACTTCTTAGTGATTTTCTTCCCTCCTTGACATTACACTAGGCTTTCAACCTCGTTATTCTTTTTATTTTTTTGACATCCTACTATTTTACCTTCTTTCCCTTGATTTTCTTCACTCATGGATGTGACTTTAGACTTTGTAGCTCTTTATTTTTCACTTCATCTTTTTCTTGCATTTAATCTTTTTTTATAGCTTTCAACAAGTCACATCCTTTCTTCTCTTTCGTCTTTCTCTGTTTCAACATCAAACTCTTTTCATACCCATTTTTCTTTCGGTTTCCTCTTTCATAGCCACCCTCAACTTATGCATTTTCCATTGGTTGAGGTGCTCAATGCCCGATGTCGGATCAGGGCCAAGATTGAAGTTACTTTTTACATTAGCCACCCTCAACTTAGGCTTTTGGCCTAAGTCGAGGTACACATGTCCAAGGAGGCACTGGGGCCAACATAGTAGATTATGGAAAGGTGAGTTAAGGGTTTAGAAAGAAATGCTCTAATTTAGGCTCAAAGCATTTGGATCAAAGGGAGTATTTGTTTCATTTGGTTGGATTCTTTTTTTAGGAAATTTGTGGACTTATCAGAACAATGGCTTATAATCACTTCCTAGCCTCTAGAGTAGATTGTCTTAGCAAGACTAACTGGGAGAGTTTTAGATTGGCACACAAACTGTTTGAACAATCAACTATTCTCGGACACTCTTGGCACATACTTTCATTATCAGATTACCCAGTTCAAGTTTTAGCTTAACTCATGCCATCAAGTTGATTCATTATCATGTCATACTCAGAGCCAACACATTCAACTTATCTTAACCTACAAATTCTAGCACATATCACAAATTTTGGATGGGTATCATTTTTCACAACCCATCATGCTTCATTCTTTTTCATGCTTCTACACATACGATCCTAACACATGCTGGTTCAACACAAATTAAACAGTATCTTGATTAAAAAGAACACAGGCAAGAAAACCCCAAGAGAGGATTATGAGTTGGGTTACTCAGACTTCACCCTATCACTCACAATCCATTTACCCCACCCCAACAAAATAAGATGCAATTATCCCCAATGCACAGAAAAAGTAAAGAATAATGGATTAGGTGAAGAAAACCTGTGAAGAATAACGTTGAAGACCTATCAACAAGCGGGTGGGTCCGGATACCCGGAGCCTACTAAATCAACACTCGGGTCACCCTTAGTAGTGCCCGCATCAACAAGGACAACACCATCAGTAGTGTTATCCGCAACTCTAACTGCACCATCAGTGGTGCTTACATCAATCCTCATGGGCACAAAACTCGATGCCCCAGCAGCAGCCTCAAGCGCCCTTTTCTAGCGCAACTCCTCATCTAATATCGATGATCTCCTAGTCTGCTCCTCCTCCTTACGCTCCCATTTTCTAGTTCGAGCATCATCAATGATCTCAGAAGGGTGACCTGAACGATGCCTCTTGCCACGAGCACGAGTGGGATCGGTTTGTGTCTCTGCGTCCACCCTAAATAAGGCATCAAAAATGGTATCCTAAGATAATACCATCGGTTCATGCTCTGGCTCATTCGCAGGAATCTCAAGAATGGCATCCACATCAGCTCGGAGAGTAGCCAACTCCGCTCGGGTGGAGGAAAGATCGGTGTCGGGGGTTGGTCAGGCCAGAACCCTCAACTCAAACGCCTACAAGCGTTTATGAACTGCCTGAATCTGCTACTGAGTCTGTTTTGCCACCCTTTTCTCTATTTTGGCCTCATACTCTCTTATTGACTTTTGCATCCAAGGCTAGATATGGTGTAGCAGCATTGCTATCTGAGCTTCTAATTTTTGTACTATGGCCATCGGGACAACGACAACTCCTGACAGTGGTGTAGACCTGGATGAGCTAGGAGCCCTACTAGCGGCCTGAGAAGAGGAGGTCGGGACAGTATCGGTGTGGCCTGGTATAATGGGATCACCACTATGTGCCTGCTTCACCGTGTCTGCAAGATTTGTGCCCTTGGGAGGTACCTCAACCTGGGGCTCTCGGCGTGGTGTCGCCACGTTTGCCTCATCTCGAATGAGGCCTATATCCAAAGTCCCAGAAGGGTGGATCAACCTATCACAGTGCCAGATCGGCACTCCAGAGTCCCTGTACAACTAAAAAATAAAACATGGAAAGGGGTAAGTAGTGGAGGTCTTGAACACCCTCCGTGAATCTCTATCAGCAATATGTGGGAAAAGTCAATCTCCAATCCTGTTACTAATGCGTCAACCATGAAGGCTCTGTCCCATGTGAGTTGGTTGTTAGCTTTTGTAAGCGACACCCTGTTGTGCACCAACAACCAGAAGAACTTAGCCACAAAATTTAATGTGGCCTTATGGATACCCAACCGTGATGCGGTGACCTACTTTGCATGCTTGCTAACCATAGTGTAATAGTCTCCCGCTGCTCAGCATTTCTCTGGAAAGCGCCGCCCCTCTCAATGTCCCATCGATAATCAAACTCTGTAGTGTTCAGTGGCCAAGAGTGACCGGTGGTAAGGCCATAGAGAAATCGGATGATGGTGGCATGTGATATGTCCACCGAACAACCTTGACCATAGTGGAAGTGAGAGGGTCCTGGGTTGTGGTCTTGGACCGCTTGGAGATCGAACCTCGAAGAGTAGCAGCATAGGAGGCGTAGAACTCCCGTACAATCTCCTCGCTATAAGTCCCTGGGTCTCGAGCGATCCAGTCATATTTGTGAAGTTTAAAAAGCTAGTAGATGTCGGGGACAGTATGCAAGCTACCCGTGAGGACTCTGCGCTCCTCTGTAATAAGTCGGGCCCATCTTCTCTTTGTCATGTTTCATTTTGGTATCCCTATAAATATGTCATTGGCCCTCAACATACCATCTATTTGGCTCGTCGGCCACTGGAATAGGGTCATCATTTTGTGGTGTTGGTACTGACTCCGAGCTAATGGCCTCATCAGACGAGGCTGCTTGTTCATTTTCGCCAGAACTTGTGGCTGATTTAGCAATGGACCATTCAACGTGGGCAGACTCGAACCTTGAAGCATGGCTAGACTCAGAGCCTAAAGGATGGGCAGATTCAGAGCTTGACGTAGACCCATTCTCTGAACTGGAAGCAGCCCCAGTTGGTGACCCAATCAGTGTGTGCTCATCATCAGACTGGGAGACAGTGACTACATCGGGAATCACCTTTCGGGGGGTGCCTCTGGTGACTCGGGGTGCAGTGGGAGAGGTCCTTTTGTTGGGAGAAACGTATGCCAGATTCGTCTCCACTTCGTTATCTTCGTCAATTAGACTGAAGCTAGGGGTAATAGATTTTGACTTGCCCTATTTTGTATAGGTGACTAGCTTCTTGGGTGCCATAGTACCTATGGAAGAGTTATTAGTACCAAAACTAACTAAAAACACACTCAAACTAATTTTAGAACTAAAAACAAAGAACAACAAAGACCCTAAAAAATTCAGACAGTGGCTACAGTGGTCATCTACAGTGGGGACCTAAGATCCATAGATTGATCTACGGTCTGTGGAACCCTTTCGTGGATCAGAGGACCAACAATATTGGTCACAGATGGAGACCACGGATGTACGGAATGGTCCGTAGATTGATCTACAGACCATAGTCCACCTCCGTGGTCTCATACTTGGTGAAATTTTCAAGTGCATCCAACCACGAACCTGATCTACGGTCCATAGATTGCTCTACGATCCGTAGACGGAGTCTCGTGGACGGGATCTGTACCAGGTTTCAGACATTCTTTAATTTCAAGCCCATATATTTGACCATTTTCAACAGTATCCTAGTTTAACCATTCATTTTAACATTTAATCATGCTAGTTCGTCATTCTCAAGATTCCAATTACTCAATTTGATAATTATTTCATACAAGATTCGGAACCCTAAGATGAAACTTAAATATAGGCTAGCATTTAGACAGGTTTAACACACTATCAAGGCAATATAATCACAATCTATCGTCCCAAGGGTGTTAGTTCTTAACTTTTAGCATGCAATTACATACACTTAATTACCCAAGGTCAAGACCCAACTCTCGACTTTCTATATTCACTCTATGAACCGAAATTCAAAGTGAGGGGAAAGTCTATTAACTTACAAGCAATGATGAGTGGTGTGATTGTGTGATAACACTAAGCTTGCAATGCCACAACTAACCGCCTAGTTGCACCGAGCTCGGACACTGGAATTTTGAAACCAAAAAGGGATTTGGAAATATGGGAGATGATTTTGAGAAATGGTTGGGGTGATTAATGGGGAGATTAGGGAGTGATGTTAGGGTAAATTTGGAAATTTGGGAGTTGTAAGGACGGTTAGGGAGTAATGGAGGGATTGGGGAATTATGGGAAATGTTTTAAAAATTGGGGATTTTAAATGGGGAGTTCGGGTCAGGTCAGGCATTATTAGGGTTTTAGACCCACGAGACCCCGTCTACGGTCTGTGGGTCGATCTACGGTCCATAAATGGGAACAGTAGATCACTTTTACACTTGGAAAAATTTAGGAACTTACCTGGGATCTACGATTGACATTGACGGTCCGTAGGTTAACTTACGGGCCGTCGATGGGGTCTGTAGACCTTTGCACTAGACTTGTTTCTGCAGATTTTGCTTCGCGTCCCTGCACATGTAGCAACCATTAGGCCATTATTTTTACATTTTCTGGACACTATTTAGACATGGACCCTATGCTAATTCTAGCCAACACTAGTACAAAACTAAAACACCTATCTAAATTAACACAGAGAATCAACTAAACAAAGAAAACTACTAGTGGAAAACAAAAACTTATCGTTGGCTAGATTGTACATCTTGGGTTGCCTCCCAAGCAGCGCTTGATTTAACGTCGCGGCACAACGCAGGCCTATTGATTACTTAGACTTTATCAAGATGATTGGCCTCAACAACTTCTTTCACACTTTCTGCGTTTCCCAAATAGATCTTGACCCTTTCCCCGTTAACCATGAACCTTGTTCCTTCACTGTTCTCAAGCTCAACCGCTCTATGGGGGAGCACTTTTGTGAGCAAAAATGGCCCGGTCCATTTGGATTTGAGTTTGCCCGGAAACAAGCGCAACCTAGAGTTGAATAGGAGCACAAGATCACCCACAACAAATTCTCGCTTTTCAATTCTTTGATCATGATACCTCTTCATCTTCTCTTTGTACAAGGCTGAAATTTCATAAGCATTTAGGCGAAATTCATCAAGCATATTGAAGTCATTCATTCTTTGATTAGATGCGGCGCCCCAGTCCAAATTTAGCTTTTTCATCGCCCACAAAGCTTTATGCTCTAGCTCTACCGGTAAATGGCAAGACTTCCCATATACAAGTTGGTAAGGAGACATACCTATGGGAGTCTTGTATGTAGTGCGATAGGCCCATAGAGCATCATCAAGCTTTCTTGACCAATCCATTATATTAGCATTCACAGTCTTTGCCAAAATCTGTTTGATCTCTCTATTGGACACTTCAACTTGCCCACTAGTCTGCAGATGGTAAGGAGTGGCTACATTGTGGCGGACACCATATTCCTTAAGTAGCGCTTTGAACAACTTATTACAAAATTGGGAACGTCCATCACTGATAATTGCCCTCGGTGTTCCAAATCTGGAGAAGTTCTTTTTCAAAAATGCAGTGACACTTTTACCTTTATTGTTGGGGAGCGCAACTACTTCCACCCACTTAGATACATAATAAACCGCAACAAGAATATACTTCATCCCATGTGAACTCACAAATGGACCCATAAAATCAATGCCCCATATATCAAACAACTCTATCACCAATATAGGATTCATAGGAAGCTCTTGCCTCTTTGAAATCCCTCCTTCTCTTTGGCAACTATCACAAGAGTTGACAAAATCATGAGCATCTTGGTGGATGGTAGGCCAGTAGTACCCACACAGCAAAATCTTATGCGCAGTCCGAATACCATTATGATGCCCACCAACAGACGATGAATGGCATGCTTCAAGTACACTCAATATCTCAACCTCGGGCACACAACGATGAATAATCCCATCAGCAAAACTGTGATACAAGTAAGGCTCATCCCAAAAAAAATTCTTCACATTATGCATAAACTTGTTCCTTTGGTGAAAAGACAAGTCCGGGGGCACCAAATCGCTTGCCAAATAATTAGCAAAGTCTGCGAACCAAGGAATCAAATCAAGAGAAGCAGCCAATACCTGTTCATCTGGAAAAGCATCATTAATTTCAGCCCTATCACCAAACTTTAGCATAACCTCTTCCTCTAATCTGGACAAGTGATCGGCAACTTGATTTTCAGTCCCCTTTCTATCTTCTACAACAAAATCAAACTCTTGCAGTAACAATACCCATCTAGTCAACCTCGGTTTTGCATCCTTCTTCGCCACCAAATACCTCAATTCGGAATGGTCAGTATGCACTATGACCTTAGTACCAAGCAAGTGGGATCAAAATTTCTCAAATGTGAAAACCATTGTAAGAAGTTCTTATTCAGTCACAGTATAATTCTTCTGGCCACATTTAGAGCTTTTCTAGCATAGTAAATAGGGTGAAGAATTTTTTCTCTCCTCTGTCCTAATACTACACCAAGCGCCACTCCACTCGCATCGCACATTACCTCAAACGGTTGTCCCTGTCGCACCCCTATTTTGAACTAATCGAAACAGTTCACAACATAATATGACTGACACTGTGATTTTGAAAAAAAAAATTATTTTTTTGTTTGTTTTAGAGTCGCCACCTAAATTTTAAGGAAAATATTAGGAAAACCGTTTTATATGTAAATGCAAACTCTATTTTAATTTGCGAAAATAAGTGAGATTCTGAGTAAGGTTTTTGGTTACTCAAGGGGAAGGTGTTAAGCATCCCTCAAAGCCTATCCGAAGATAGTCCTTAAACTCAATTTAGGAAAAGGTTTTTGTGAAAAGTATTTCCTTATTATTTGCTAAGATTGACATCCAAGAAAATAACTTTATTTAACTTTAAGAAGAGAAATACACAAGGTACATGAGACATATGTTTAAAATATACAAAATGTAATGTGTTATATGTTTATAAACATTTATCTTAAAATATGTAAAGCATTACTAGTAACATTTATTTTATTTTATTTTTGCTTGATAACAATGTGTGTAAGTATTAAAATATATATGAAAGTTTTAGGCTCTCACATGACATTAAGCTCATTATAAAATGATTGTTGAAAGTGTATGAGATTTAATTAGCCTATTTATTATAATGTAAAAATAGACATGGGTATAGTAAAAGTAAATGTGTGAAATTTTATTCAATTTTCTTTTTTAACTCTATGTAATTCCTAAATAAATAAAAATAAATGAGAAAGTGAATGTGGTAAAAATAATGTGTATGTATGATTAAAAGTAGAAAACAAGGGAGAAATAAATAAAGTATACCTTGTGATAGTAACATATGTACAATAAATATACCTTGTGTTTTTCTTTTCAAAAATCTGAAATCTCAATTATAAAAGTTAGAAAGATGAATTAAAAATATAAACAAAATTGTCATGTCAAGTTAAATAAAAGATGAAGTTTAGTGGGTGAGTTGTTTGTGACACTTTCCAGTTTAGAATTATTACCCAACTTTTTGAATTCAAATTAAGATGACAAAAAAAAAACAAGGCTATAGCTAGCCATTTTGAATTAATTCCTAAAGAGGTGTATATACCTATACACATATTTTAAACCTATACTTACATCAAATTTAGTGTTTTTATGTTATTTTTTTAAAAAAAGGCTTGCTTTATGAGTATAAATAAATAGTTAAACATGTCATTATGTTATATCTAGAAGTGTCAGATAAACTAGAGATCGACCGAATGAAGAACTCTAGATTATTTTAGACCAAATAAATATATCATTTTTTTTATCAAAGCTACACAAAACACATATTCGAAGTACTACAAAGTCAGTTAAATAAATATGAATAAGAAAGTAATAAGGAAGATAAGGAGCTAGATACTATAAGTTCCTATTGGAGGAACAAGCTTCCAATTATTTAGACCCTGAGCGCTACGATAGTCCTAATAGTTGTTGACCCAATATTTTGGGTCAATAACGAGTTCCAAAATAGAACTCCAGCTCCCGAGTGTACATGGAATAAAAGAGATAAAAGATTAGATTGAAATTTAAGTGATCAAACAATGTCTAAAGTGGTGAACAGACTCAAATGATATCAATGGAAATATATATATTTATCATAAGAAATTGTACTCCAATTTAACATAAGAATTCATTGCACATTAGGATTTTTTCAATACAACCAGCATCACACTTTGAGAAAAAAAAAAACAAATCTATAAACTCAAACACTCATAAGATTAATTTTATTTTTTTTAAAACTCACATTCTATAAACTCCTAAAAAAAATCTAATATGGAAATCACAAAACGACTAGAAATCGTATTCACTTCACATTTCCGCATCTATTAATCACTTAAGCATCCAATCCCTAAACAATACACACAACTAACAATTTATGGAATTGATCTTATTATAACTAAGTCGGGATAGGATTTACCTTGTGTAGGGCAGCGATCGAGGTTGTCAAATGTCGAGTTCCAAGCTAACGACTCCAACTCTAACGTCTTCGACTTACGATATTCCGAGAAGATTAGAATAAAAATTTGATTAAAGCAGATGCAGATGACAAAAAAGAGGGAGCAATGGAATGCTAAATGCTTTCTAATCTCTTCTTTTTTCTCCTCCTGAATAGGGAACCTAAAGGGTCCCTTTTATAGCCAATTTTTTAGGCTAAAATGGTTCATAAAAAGAGCTCTATCAAAAATTTGAATTCTTGATAATCCAAATTCACCTTTTCAGATTGATACAATGAGGATAGAGACGCTGGAGGCTAAAATCCAAGGGTATGAGCTTCGATCTGGTGGTTATCGAGTTTTCTCCTCTTTTCCCATGTGAACAGTAAAGGAGGAGCTTTTTTCAGGGATTTGCAAATCCATGGAAAAGGGAAAAAGGCGACGTGGATGTGATCGAGACGGTGACATCGCTGCCGAACCGTTGGTTCGAAGCAAAATCCGGCGAGTTTCATCAGGTTCTCTAGTTTGTCGTTAATGAGCCAGAGAAATATAGGGTATGTTGGGTTATATTTAATTATTTTAGGTGTAAAAAATAAATAAATTGGTTAAAATAATACTATTCTTTAAACAATTTTTCCACTTAATTAATTTAACAAACCCTTCTTCTTCTTCTTCTTCTTGTTCTTTTCTTGATTAATTTTCTAAAAACGTGCATATACATAGATTACATCTATTATACTTTGCGAAATACTCGTAGCAATAGCTCGCTACTATACGAAGGGGAAACTTCAAATAATGGTGTAGCAAAAACTATTTGGATTTCGAAAGAAAAGTTAATACACTTAACATTTTATTAGAACGAATGGTAGGAAAAAAATTTAAACTTATATAAATATATATCGCAACTTAAATATTTTTTCATACGTGTTATTATAGATCCAACAACTATAACCAACAACGTAGGAAAGATTGTTTGGAGTTGTAAATTAGTAAAGATTTGTTATATTAATATTATAAAATATTATTTAATAATTTGAGTATATATGTATTTTTTAAATAGAGAAATAAAATGTCTTCAAATCTATTACTGGTGCCAAATTTATTTATACATATGTAAAAAAAAAATAGTCAAGACTAAAAATCATAGAGAAATTATTCTTAGGAAAAAGGGAGAGCCAAAATTGGGTGTCAACAGTTGCCCCTGTTTGAACAGAGATGATGTAAGAGTCTCTCGAAAAAAAAGTTGACGTAAAGGCCTATTCTGTCTCGATAAGAGGAAATATGTTTGCAAGGTTATATAAAGGATGCACTTAAAAGAAGTGACCTTGTTGAAGAACTGGTTTGCATGATTGTGATTATGAATTCAACCGAACTCTGGTCTCTGAGTTGCCTACATATCTCAAGTTTCACGAGAATTAGGCCGATGTAGTTCGAAGTGGAATTATGATAAAAAAAATTTGAGATCCTCAAAATTTGCCCCAATATCGGATTTACGATGACACTGGTGTCACTTAAGGCTGAAAAAGAAAGGGATAATTTCAGCATGAACGGGGTTAGTACGGTCGTGCTCAGAATCGAGTTACCTAGAAGAAAGTGTAAATAAGGCCGATTGTAGTTCTAGACTAAGGATTATGGTAAATTTTATAATGTTATCAAAATTTCCCTGGTGTCTAATATATGGTTGACACTGGTATTGGGATGAAGTTTGATAAGGATAATGCAATATTAACGATAGACGAATTTTAAATGACAGCAATCCTTCCGGAATACGCCCACTTTGTAGCCTCCTAATTAATAAATGTGGTGCACAACACATTCATAAACAGCATTCTATGAAATGTGTCTCGCATCCCTCCAGGATTGTATTTTGTTTTTTTTTATGTGGGTAGGGGTCAAGATTCCTTCATTGCTTTACGAGCTGAAAGATAGAGAAGAAAGAGTATTGATACTCCAAAGAGTAGATGTGCTTGAATTAGAAGTATGGATGATGGTGGGATTGGAGTCGGAGTGCTAGTCTTGACTCTAGCTTGTGAGTTTGGTATTCCTCACCTAGTAATACCTCAATTGCTGCTTAAAAATAGTTCCACGTTGTAGTGTACTGTCCTGCAAAACATGTAAAAGGGTGAAAAGTACCTGTTGCGGTTAAAAAAAAATTATAGATCGAAATAGTAATGTAAAGAGTATAGTGTTGATGTCTCTTTTTATGTTGTGAATGTGATGTAGGTAAAGTAACTTGTAATGTAGAGGCCCTCGACTGGCGGGGCTGTTGTAATGTAAATGCCTGCATCTGGCTGTGGAAAGCTTGTAATGTAAAGCCTCCGGTTGGCAGGGTTGTTGTGATGTAAAAGCTTGTATCCGGCTGTGTAAAACTTGTAATGCAAAGCCTCCGGCTGGCGGGGCTATTGTAATGAAAGAGCATGTATCCAGCTGTGTAAAGCTTGTAATGCAAAGCCTCCAGCTGGCAGGGCTGTTGTAATGTAAGAGTCTGTATCCGGCTGTGTAAAGGTTGTAATGTAAACTTAATTGTTAGCCCATGACAGCATTGCTATGCACGCATTCCCCCAGTCGATGGAGCTTTAGTGATATCACTACGATATAGTCTCCGATTGGCGAAGTGTTGCTTCTTTTGCTTATATACAGGCTCTGATTGGCGGGGGTTCGATCGATATTTTCTATGTACAGCTTCCGATCTGCGGAGTTTGACGATGTTTTCTATGTACGACCTCCGGTTGGCGGAGTTTGATAATGTTTGCTATGTACAGCCTCCAGTTGGCGGAGTTTGACAATGTTTGCTATGTACAGCCTCCGATCGGTGGAGTTTGAGTGACATTTGCTATGCATAATGCCCCCTGTCGGCGGAGCTTTGGCGCTGTTAGACGGTGGTCTCCGATTGGCGGAGTGGTTAATGAGGTTAGATTACAAGCTCCAGTTGGTGGAGTCATTTTGAAAGAAAGCTAACTATCATATTTTCCTACGAGGATCCTCTTTCTTCAGCATTTGGTATGGATCTTTGAGCGTACTTGTAAAATTTAAGTGAAATGTTCTAAGGTGTAAGATGCAAGTTGAAGTACTTTCGGTAAATAAAGTAAGGAAGGAGTATTTTGGCTCATTATTGTGAGAAGTCAAATGGCGTTTCTAGTCACGCCCCGAGACTTGATGTTATTATCTTGATTCCTGTGTTCCTGCACTCAAAGAAAATTTTTAGTTTGGGAGGGGAATGTTGATTTGTATCGACTCGCGGACTAAAGCCTCGTCACTAGAATCCTTCGACGTCTTCTTAGCCCGTATGTAGTTTCTTAACCTAGATACTAGGTAGGTGGAAGAATAGAAAAAATGTGTTTGAAGAAAATTAGCTTGTTTCTCTAGAAAAAGTATATTATGTATAT
>JAJOOH010004766.1:0-49864 GCA_029582605.1 Solanum gracilifrons
ATTTAAACAAACTTAACTTTTTAACTTTAACTACATTAGTTTTGACTTAATTCCAACAACTAAATTCACTAACTAAACCGACATTATTTATTTTAACTTATTTAAACAACATAACAACTTTTGAACTTTAACTAAAACCCTTAGTAAAATAGCACTCCTCAACATTTTCATGAAAGCATTTTCTTATTCTTCTATTTGTTAGCTTGCCGGTCTAAGATCCTAATTGGTACTTCTAAATTAGAGAGGTTCTCATCTAAGAACTCTTGATCACAAGCAACCTTACCAACACCACTCAAAGTCTCAATGAGCCTACCAAACCGGGACTAAACTTCTCAACTCACTACACCTTTTTAAGGTGATATTATCAAGCAAGCCTAACTCATGACCATCAAGGACACTCAATGACCTTACCATCTAAGCACATTATCCCCCACTTAGGGTAAGCCTATACAAACCCTTTACAACATCACTTTTTCAATTCTAAGGTCGGAGCAAGTCATAACTAAACCTTCACACTCATCACACAATATGATTCTAAGCCATGGAGGATTACACTTCAATCCTCTTTTAAAGGAGTCTACTCACTCAACATCCCTCTAGGCATCACTTAAACACCACTATTCATCAACTCTTCCAACACACCATAAAACTAATTATGACTAAGTTGGGTTCTACCAATACACACATATAGCCATAATTAAACCCATGAATACTAAGGACAACACAAAAGTTCATCATATCCAATTTGTCAAGTCACAAAAGACAAGTACTACCGGAATTACTCCTACAAGGTCAACACCCTAGATATTTCATCTATAAACTCTAGAGGATCTTCCTCTATCTTTGACCCATAGAATTCCAGAATCTAATAAAGCATAAAACACATACCGAAACCCTTAAGATCCACTACCAATCACTCTTTGAGACTTAGGGGTAGACATCCTCTCTTGGTTAAACCTTAGGGGAAACTTAGAAGAGCTTTGTTCATGAAACCTTTGTCTCTTTCAATTTTACTAAGGTTGGATCAAGACAATTCTAGACCATTTCATCCCTTATCATCACCTTTGGTGGGATCTACCAACCAACCATGTCTAGGTATTATCTAAGCACCCTACTCAAAATGACCATACTAAAGATCAATCTTAAAAGACAACTAACTCTTTGAAGTTGGTCAACACCTACACTCTTCTTCCTTACCTCAACTAGGTGGTACATGCACCCTCAAAGTCAGCCTTAAGACACAACATAATCCAAACTTATGACATAGAATTTCCCCCTATTCCACTCCCGGATAGGCTCATTCGGGAACTAACAATTTGACTATACGGGTTCTATCATCAACTAAACATAACCTTACTATCACTTGCTAGGTAGGCACACTAAGTGAATACCGACCTATAAATACCGACTTCCGGAGGTCTCTTTTATAACTAATTTTGATCAGTCTAACTAATTTTGACTAAATTTCAATAACTAAATCAACGAACTAAATCCTTTGGGAGTAAGCCTATACAAATTCTTCTAACTAACCTTCACAACACAAAGGCAACTATGAAGCATTATTCACACTAAAGGCAACATCACAATCTATTACCTCAAATATCACAAGTCACATAGCCATAATTGGCATCACAACCAACCTTTCTCCCTCGCTCCTTGTAGAAAGAGCACTTCAAGTGGTCAAACTATAAAGACCATCGGATAAGGAATAAGATAAATATCGTATGAATTTAAGCTCTATGGCACCACTAAAGAATGAAGAAGTGAAGTTTCCTAACATCCTATAGCCTCCTATTCATAAAATGTGGCGCGCTTCACATTTATGAACAAGACTCTACTAGATGTGGTTTGAGAAATCCTAAAAACCATCCCAAAAACCATATGCTCTGATACGACCTTTGTCATGTCTCGGAGTTACTCCCTAGAAGTAACACGGCGTAATTGACTTCGAATGGGTTGCATACAAGCCTCATAAGATACATGAACATAAGAGCATAGGAAAATAGTGCGGCATTTAAAACCTTTCTTTACAATCGAAGTCGCTTATAAAATGAAAGAAAATCTAAGACACTATGTCTCAAACCATCTATTATACTTGGAATAAAACTCTTGAAATAAAATCCTAGGGACATAGCCCTTACAACCAAATTCTAAAACATAAAGGAAAGACAAATAAGGACATATGGTTGAGCCCTCGAATACGATGAGGACTCACCAATCTTCTTCTTCTTGATCTCCTATGAATCTAGCCGCGAGGATGGAATCCGATATCTCCAAAGCCTACACTTATAAAAAAATGTAGAAATATGGGGTTAGCACAAAAAGTACTAAGTATGAAAGCCATGCACAAAACCATTAAAACACGCATAAAAAGGGACATTTCATTTGAAATCATGCTATATGACATATTTGAACATCATCTTTGAAATAGTTGGAGAATGCAACCGATAAGGTAACTCACAAAGATTTCATTATAACATGATAGATATCATTACAATAACAAGCATAGTCTCTAACATCATCACAATACATATCCCAATCTTCACAATAAATAGCCTCCAATCATAACAAAATACAAAGTTAAATACCAAGATCATCTCATCATTAAGTAATCATCACATAAGAAACCCCTAAGAAACACTTGTTCAATGTATGGTTGGAATCCCATAATACCAACCCTACTAAGTACTTCTTTGAAGCTACTTATTCAAGCATTTCATCTTTAGACTTCATCCTAAGCAATAGCCACAAATAATGAAATAGTCATGTACATTACTTGAATTATAAGGAAATTCATTCATAACAACTATCTATTCAATATACATGTATGAATTTCCCAAATTATACGTCGTTAGTCTTGAATTGTATGTATATGTGTGAAGGAGTGCTCTACCCTTCATTCAATACAATTCATCAACATTGCTCATAGATTCATTAAAGTGAGAATGTACTTTCAACTTTAGAATCATAATTAGTATGTGAGACTAACTTTCACACCAACATCATGTGTTCTCATGAGAATGTACTTTCAATCAACACAATAGGATCATCATGGTCATGTACATTTGATGCATAATAATGTGTAAAGGTGCATATGAGAATTATACTTTCAATTAACGCCATTGATACATCATAATCATGTTTATGCACGGAGTGTGTGTATAATTGTCCTTGCAATGACACAACAACAACATTATCATCATAGACACTTTCCTCTCAAAGTATTATTAAGTATGTACATAATATCACAATCATGCATCATTCACATACATTGCATTCAAGGATCATAGACCATGTAAATCAACACATCTAACATTTATCATAATAGACATGTATATAATCATAACTCAAATAATTCATTCATTTGCATGTATAAGCTCATATACTCACATTATAGGTCATGTGGGTAAAGTCCTTCCATAATAGTACCATATAAAATTCAACATGCACAATGGCTTCCTTCCTAAAGCCTCAATATTCATAGTTTATTCCTTTTAGACTTTACCTTTAAAGCCCTAGGAGTCATCTTCATATTATGAGCATTACTATCAAGCTTCCTTCCTAAGCACATGCCTCATTCTTAATCAATTATAGTCATATATCATCAAGTAAACTAAATCTCAATACCACTCAACCATGATTCTTCATTTAACACCTAATCAAGTTCATTCATGTCTACAAGATTCACTCATAAGCAATTCTTGTTTAGGTGATCTAATCTAAGGCAATTCATCAAGAAGTTCATTAATTTTAGAACGTCACAACTAAACCCTCAATTTGCCTCTTTTATGACATAACCCTAGGCTACATCAATTTCACCCTAGAATCTTACGTTAATCAAGAGTACATTCATATTTACACTAATATCAAGTAATTACATCATAATCAACCCACATTCAATCAATTGAATCAACTTCCAACAACATTCATAATGTAGAGAAGAGCCATAGTTAGGATTGGGGAAAACTCATGGATTCTTTGGAATTCAAGTTTAAATCATCTAAAATCAGTAGCATCATCAATAAAAAACATAATTCAATCTTTAAGAAAAACTTTGAAAGGAATCCATGGGGTTGAGTTGAAACCCTAGCTATTTGAAGATTTCTAGTATTGAATTAAAGCTTTCGAAGGGGTTCCTTGGGTGATATCTACCCAAGTATGAAAACTCCCATACCTTAGATGTAGAATCCCACGAAAATCCCTTGAAAAAATTGAAATCTTGACCATGGAAGCTTGGATCCTTCACCTCCAATGGAGGTTTCTAGAGATAGAACTTTTGGAGGGGAGGGGAGGTTTTGATTTTGGGTTTTTGAAATAATGAGTTGTAAAAGTGATTTAATACTTTAAAAACTCTTAAAATATGTTAATAAACAAATAATAACCGTCCATGAACTAAACTAACCAAGGGAGGAATTTATTAACCTACCCTTCAACTTGGCCGATTTTGATAGCATATAGGTGCAATTGACGGACCCCCATCCACAGATCGTGGATGCGTTCACATCCCGTGCTGTCCTCTCGTGGTTTGTTTCTGAGACATGGTTTTGCGAGCCTTGACCTACGGAGGCCATCCACGGGGTGTGGATGGACCTACGGTACGTGGACCTTCTTCCGTAGGTCACTTTATTTTGGGCAGTTTTTTTTTTCTTTAGGGTCTTGGGATTAGGCCTTGGGATCCTCCTCAAGGACCCTAGGGTGGTCCTTGGGGAAGTCGTACCTTGAGGTTTAACCCCTAGGCACTTCAACCGAAGCTCGAGAAGTTAATATGCAGCTTCAAACCAAACATCAAACTCAGAAGCTAACACGTTAGGCTCTAGTTTCACCTATTAGTTTCCGTTACACTCTAGCTTGATCTTACTAGATTTCCGGGTTGTTACAAAATTGAAGAATCTCAAAGACCCACTTCCAATTTCTCAAAAATGGAAAACTCAAATTCTTCAAAGCTAAGGAAAAATTTTGTCTCAATACTCTCAGTTCTAAATCACCATAAATGAAAAATTTTATATTATGAAAACTGATACTAAACTAAATATTCAAAAATGTATTTATAGTCGCCAAAAATATGCTGCGAAGGGCCATTCGACGCAGTAAGTCGTGACTGCTGATCAGCTCGGTGATCCGCCCTTTGGTCAGTTCCATCGCCTTTTTGCTTTGGCCTTCAGCATCCTCAAGTTCTGTAACTTAAGGGCGATCCAACACTGAATTGCGGAACCACTTGGCGACTCGCCGACTGCTCCTTTCTATGGCCAAATTGATTTTCTCCTTCAGAGCTTGGCACACTGGAAATTTAGGCAGTCAAGAGCCCTTTAGGCGACTCGCCAAAGGGACTTGGCGATCACCAAACCTTTATTTCTTCCTTCTTTAAGCTCGCTTCGTTCCTTTCTGCAAATTAGTGTCCACGCTTTGTTCTTCAATCCAAATACCTGGAAATCAAGGATTTTACATTAGTTATTGGCACAAAATAAGCATTTGAGGACACCAAATCTATCCAAATAAAGCCCTAAATAAGTCCGAATCGTGGACTCATCAACGCCCCCAACTTAAAATTTCGCTTGTCCTCAAGTAAAATTCAAGTTCAACAGTTCAAAAAGGATGTCTAAAACAGTGCTACACAAGACTCAATCACGAATGCACACAAAAGTACTCAACTTACTCATGCAAGGATCAATTGTGCACTTAAAAATTCAAGTTGTGACTCACCATTATCAAAGATTCTCAAGTTCACAAAACATTCTTCAAATGCAAGTTCAAGCTCAACAAAGGTACTCAAATGCCCTCACACAAAGAATGATTCCATATTCACACATAATGGTTCAACAATTTATAGTTACGGAATAAAAAACAACCCTCACGCTCACAAAGATGAACATATGCATGACTCTACCTATAGGTTTGCCCTTATTTTCCAATCAACACTTATTTCAGCTCACTCAAGATCACAAAGGTCTTTTCAAGGCTTGTAACGCGGCTGAGTGCAAAGGTATGTTCATTTAGCTCAATGGTTGTAATCCTCATGAAATGTGGTATGAACAATTTTTCTTCCCTTTTCTTCATCATTTTCCACTCGTGCTCAAAAGTTACCCCATTATTCACTTTCCATGGACTGTTGGACACCCCATTTGTTTTTGCATTTTCACAACTTTATTCCACAACTTTTTCATTCTTCTTCTTTTTTTGTATGGAGGGGTTCCATCTTTTTCACAATCATGGATCAAGGGGGACTTCTTTGCACTTCTTGATTTACCTTCTCTTTTCACCACACCCGCAACTTAGGCATTTGGACTAAGTTAGATATTCAAACCAACCACATCTCATGAGGATTAAGGGTGAAGGGATAAAGAAAGGTCATAATTTGCATAAAGTTTCTTCCAAGAAAAAGGGTAAGGCTCAAATGGTGTTCAAGCAAAGATCACACACTCACTAGGTTGGCTACAAAAGAGGTATAAAGTCAAATTGTTTCACACTCTTTAAAGTTGCCTAAGATCATTTCAAGAGAATGCATCCCTTAGACAACCGGACCAACGGGGAAAATTCTAGGTGTCATCAGACGTGGTTCACGGCAAGCTCATCACACAAGGCATTGGCACCAAATATCAAACAAGGCTCCACACTTTCGCTAGTGTGCAATGATCATCACAAGAGACTCATTCGATAACCGGCCAATCACAACGAGATGCAAAAAGCTCACATATTGTCTATGCAACTTCATTTGGTATGATCGCAGCCACACATTCATTTTTGTTCAATTGAGAGCACTATTCAAGTCATCAGTATTGATCAAGACCGATACTCAAATTTGCAAGAGAACAACCACATTTAAACACAATCAATAGGTGGCACAGAATTTTCAGAAGAGCCACAAGGTCAAACATCCACAAAAAAAGGCTAAACACAATTTATAGTTTAAAAACCCAATATATAAACAAAACAATAATCACAAAAGGTGGGCCTCACCCTACCACAAAACAAAAGCAATTTGTCCTCAAATGCAAGAAAATATCCACAAAGTCAATAAACTAAGATAGAGAGGGAGGTAAATAGAAATCATGTCTAAATAATCGCTCCATCTATCAGGGCATCAATGACCAGTGCAACACTCTGCTCTTGGGTGTCAGTTCCTGGAGTCACATCAATAATAGTAGGTCTACTTAGGGCTGCCAAGGATGTCTCTGTCAGCGAAACATGCACAGTTGCATCTACCATGGCCTCCTCAATCTCCGTAAGGCCCTCATAAAAAGCCTCCTCAGCAACCTCAATTATCTCCTCATCTATCTCAGCCTCGATCTCGAGATCAGCTACCTCCTCAGCTCGAACATCACCTTTGATGGTAGATGGAGGCATATCTAGCTCAACTGGCACATCTGGGATCTCCACCGTCCCAAAAATCATAGACATACCGGTGGACTTCAGCTGGTCCACAATTCTCCTTAGCTCAGCAATAGTGGCCTTTAGAGTCATCACCTCCTCGATGGCCCCTTAGCCACGCTCGCACACCACTATCCTAGCCGCAAGGGCATCGATGGTAGCACTCAAACGTGTCACAACATCAGCGAGGGTTGTCTGAATCATGCCCAAAATTGAGGCCTCAAGTATGTAAGCACGACGATCAGCATAATGGGCTAGCTACCCCATCCGTAGCAATGCAGCCTGAGTGAGCGGGGGCCGAGAGGCAGCAACAACAACAGTACTAGATCTAGCAGGCAATGGAGTAGCAGAGCAACTTGAGTATCAGAAGGGACAACACTAGATGTACGTGAAGGCCCAGGGGCCGGAGTAGGCAATATTGCCTCTGCAGGTAGTGTTTGAACATCAACAGATGAGGATGTGTCCATCGGGGCTGCCTTCTTCTTCTCCGCATCCTTTTTTAGTACTCCGCCTCAATCCTCCAAATATCAGTAGAAGATGTGGGAATTACTTCCACATCCTTCTTCTTATCTATAGGAACCCAAGATCGTCTGCACAACTCGGTGATCAACACCGGAAAGGGAAGGGAAGTCTGGTGCTACTTGGCCCTCATCAGCATCTGTTATGCAATAATCATCCCCAGGTTCAGCCGTGTCCCATTAATGATACACCCAAGACAACCTGTTTTGGCATGACAAATGATTGACTCGTTCTGGGATGTCATGATGGTACTGCTGATGAAGCCAAACCAATACTTCGCAGCTACATTGAGATCCTTCTTTTCAATGACTGCCCCAACCTCAAACCACCTGGGAGTATCGTCTGATATCAGGGGCGCCAACCACTTCTTCATGTTTTCCAGCATCTTTGGCATGATCTTGTACTGACAGTCATCCTCAAGCCTCGTCGTACACTCTAGGACTATATTAATGGCAGCATAATCATACAACACCCTTTTACCTCTGACGACCACATAGTCAACCGGCTTAAATTTGGTTGTCGTCTTCTTCCCCTGTGGTATCAAGGCACTGTAAGCACTGTAGAATTCTCTGACTCAACTCGGGATGTATGCGCCACGAGGATTGTGAAGAGCTGGAATTTATGCAACCTTAAGCAGCCCATGCTTTTCGGGTACCTATCAATGACACCATCAGTTGACAGATGCTTCTCCTCTATGATGGTCCTCAATCCCTTAGTCTTCAGTCTATTCATAAACCAGGGAGGAGGACCCTTTACTGGTGTTGCTAGGACAACAGCCTGTGCTGGAGCGGGAGAAAGAGTAGTGGCCTAGGATGTCCTGATCTTAGACGGATCATTCAGCCTCTTGGAACGCAGCTCTGCCCTCTGTGCTACTATAAACTCATCATCCTTAGGCTCAGAAGTTGCAGCTTGATCCTCCTTGTGCTCACCTTCACTCTCAGAAGTGGTGAGGTGAGTGGCGTAGAAATCGTCACTGTCAGATATCGCCTCCGGTGACGCAGGTGCCTTCCCTTTTCCTTTTCCCTTTCCACCTGTTGTGGGAAGTTTGGTAGCCTTCACCTTGGATGCAGTTGCATCCTCGTTGATCTTTATTCCCTTAGCCCGTTTGTGGAGTGGCATGTCTCTACCAGCAACTTTTGGTCTAGCTATGTCTGGAAAACATCAGAAAGAGTTAGGAATAATTCAAGCAAAATTGCAGAAAAATAGTTGCAAACAGACTCGCCGAACCCGTCAGCGAGTCGCTGAACCCGTCAGCGAGTCGCCGAATCACTTTGGCGAGCCAAATCGGGCTCGCCGAAAGTATAGGCTCAAAATTTCCAGAAAATTTGGCATGTTGGCGATTGGAAGGGACTTTCCGCGAATCGCTGACAACTTTCGGCCAGCAAGGATTAGCCCGCCGAAAGTTATAGCGCATTTTATAGGTTAGGGGTGCAGAAAGGGCGATCAAAAAGGACTTTCGGTGAGTCGTCGAGTGCACTCGGTGAACTCAGACTTCTCGCCGAAAGTAACAGAACAAAACTCGAGATTAAGCATGAAATTAAAGGTGATAAAAGGGAATTTGATGAACCGCCGAGTGATTTGGCAAGCTCGACCTAGCTTGCCAAACGGTCCAACGTGCCTACTTTCAACCCCAACTTCCAAATTCAACCCCACAGCCCCTGAAAATAAAATCAAAACATGCACTCTTCAAATTGGACTAAGACCCATTACACCTATTCCCCCGGGATACTCAGACTTCTCCCGATTTGGCTAAATTTGGCCATTTGACTACTTTTGCCCTGAAGAATGATGTTAACCGCTCCATCATTGGGAAAAATACGTCATTTGACACAAATGTGGGTTACTTAGACTTCACCCTACTAGACCCAACAACATTCTAGCACAACCCCACAATTTTTAATCAATTTTAAGTTATAAAATACTCGAGAATTCAACAATAAAGGCAATACGGGTAAGATATTCGAATTAAAATAGGCATACAAGCATACAATTATGATCAGAGAGGCCCAACACACATCATTAAGATAAAAATCACTGTATAAGAGTAAAAATCACTAAATATAAATTTGGGGTTCAGAAAACCAACCTTTGAAGCCGAATAAATACTTTGAAACGCTAGATGACAAAGAAATCCAACTCCGAATACAAACTTGAGGTCTAAAATATGGTAAAAACACAAAAATGTAGAATACTATAGTGCGGGTGTGATTTTGGAGAGTTGAAAAGTGAGGGAAAGTGAAAGAGTTTTAACTTTTGAACCTTTGGCCTTAAAAACCGTCCAATTCTCGCCCATTCGGCGAAATAAGTTTTGCTCGCTGACCCACTCGATGACACGCCAAGTGGGTACTTACCTCGCTGAGTTTTACAGGACCTTCAGTTATTGTGGGGGTCCAAACGACGAACAAAGTCGATAAACACTTGGGTTGCCTCTCAAGAAGCGCCTTAGTTAACGTTGTGGTACGACTTCCCCACTCAATTTTGATTTGTGGGGTAGAGACGAGACAACACACGACCCATTTGGGTCTCCAACAGCTAAACATGTATGCAATGGGAAGCAGTCATCTGATTTAGCAGTGAGACATTCTATTTTATCTCATTCAACACTTTGACGTGTTCTTCAATTTTGTGAAGAATGAGTGAGTGTATCTCTTCTATTTGTCCAGCTTCGTACACCTTAGGCTTTATACGCTCGTTAGGGGGAATGTACCGGTCTTTATTTTTGTCCGGTGCTTCCAATTTCATGATATTTTGGGCCAGTAGATCCAGCTACAGTGTGGCCAAAATCTTGTCATTCTTAGTCTCCTTGTTGGTCTTGGCCATGTGATAAAGGAGTTGGGATGCTATTGTGAAGGGCAGTCGTGTGAGAGCCCTCGAAGACATTTAGTCAGCCACTCATCTATTTTCCGGACCAAGACCTCTATATAAGCAGTCCAGTAGCATGTTATATGAGATTCCATGAGCTGGGCACTGTAGCAATAGTGACTTAAATCTCAGTCACAACTCATGGATTGACTCACCCTCCATTTGCCTGAAACTTAGGATCTTATCCCTAAGAATCATCATTCTCAAAGGAAAGTGGTCAATTTGGTCACCATTGCTACAAGACATGCTCCTTTATTCTGCTGTAAACAAGCAACACAAAAACCAAAACTAAAAGGTAAGTAGATTCAACTATGATTAACAAGAACAAAATTCAACTTGACCAAAAAATCTTACCAACACAAGTCCCCGACAGTGACGCCATTTTGATTAACGTATCAAGGACACTTCATCCAATTCTAAGTGTCAACAATCGCTAGTCAGTATAATAACCCAACTAAATGAGTTGGGATCAAATTCCACAGGGAGTGGTACGTGTTTAAAATTGAAGAATAAGGTACGAATGTGTTCAAGTCAATCATAGGAATAGACATTATCGAAGGAAAACATAATTCAAATTAGGGGTGACACGAATGTCAAATAATAGGGTTTTGGTTTTAACTATTAGCTACAACAACAACAAATAACATGAACTTATTAATAATGAGACGGGTTGTTGAGATGTGATTGGATTATAGGCTATTATAGGCTAATATAGACAAATGAGAATTGCAACTGTTAGTAAATAGTTGTAAATCATTTAATAAGCTAGACTTTAGTGGGGATACACTTTCTCTCAAACAATTTACCCCTAATCAAGTTGGTTTCTCTCGAACACCAACAATCAAGCAAATAAGAACAGCCTTCGCTTTAGTCCATTCACTCTCTCAAGCTGAATGTGTGGAAAAGGGTTTAGGATTCACTCTTTCGAGCTGAACCCATGAAAACCCAATACCCACAAACCATCAATTCAGTAATCTTGGTTTTAAAACCTCTCTCTCACAAGCCAAAAACACGAAGGTAGAACTGTATTTGCAACTACAAACCTTTAAATTAAACCACAATTACTGAATGAAATCACTTCTAAACAACATTTAAACTAACAATTAGCAATACCCACAAGCTAAATCAGCCCATAATTAGTTAATCACACCCCAAGAATTGGGGTTTTAGCTAGACATCATAAAAAGATAAAAATCGTTTCTAAATTGTGCTTACATCAGCTGGGTAAGAGTAATTTCGTCTTTACAAAGGTCCAAATTGAAGAATCTTAAAGTCCCATTTCCAATTTCTCAAAAATGAAAAACTTCAATTCTTCAAAGCTAAGGAAAAGTTTTTACTCAATACTCTCAGTTCTCAATCTCCAAAACTGAAAAATTCTATATTATGAAAACTGATACTAAACTAAATATTCAGAAATGTATTTATATTTGCCAAAGTTGCGAAAGGCAATTCGGCGCATTAAGTCAGGATCGCCAATTAGCTCGGCGATCCGCCCTTTGGTCAGTTCCATCACCTTTTTTCTTTGGCCTTCAGCATCCTCACGTTCTGTAACTTTGGGCGATCCAACACTGCATCGCGGAACCACTCGGCGACACGCCGACTTCTCCTTTCTATCACCAAATTGATTTTCTCCTTCAGGGCTTGGCACACTGGAACTTTAGGCGGTCAAGAGGCCATTAGGAGACACGCCAAAGGGACTTGATGATCACCAGGCCTTTATTTCTTCATTCTTTCAGCTCGCTTCGTTCCTTTTTGCAAATTAGTGTCCATGGTTTGTTCTTCAATCCAAATACCTAGAAATCAAGGATTTTACATCAGTTATAGGCATAAAAAAAGCATTCAACGACATTAAATCTATCCAAATAAAGCCCTAAATGAGTCCAAATCGTGGACTCATTATATATAAATCACAAGTATCAAGTAGATCAATCTCAATTGTCCATTTCATCAAATTAGAGTAATCAAACACTTGACGGGACCATTTCTCATCAATAGAATATCATTAGCTATAACTATTTCTTTTCACCTTTATATCATATGATTTGCCGGAACTATTTCTGTTTAGTTCATATCATTCACTAGCAAAAACTACTTCCCTTTAGCTTTATATTATATCACTTACAGAAAAAAAATCCCTTTCAGCATAATATTAGTAGCAAGAACTATTTATTTTCGGCTTTATATTACATCACTAACCAATACCATTTGCCGTTGGCTTTATATCATATCACTTGGACCATTTGCCTTCGGCATAAACATCACATGTCTCATCATGGTGCAATGAAATCAATGCAAGAAAGTAATTGCACACCATAAAGAAGATATAATAATTCAAGAAATTCATGTCCATAATTATGCCATCAAAGCATTTCATAAATCAATATGTTAGGGTCCACAACATGGAAACTCACAAAGTTCAATCATCGACACGTCACCTTTTTCATTAATCCTCTTTATATTTATTAAGATCAGTCAGTGGAATAATTGAATCAATCATCTCATTTCCATTATTCCCCAACACACATACTGAAGTGAAATACATGATTCTAGTAGTTATACAAGGATAAGAAATCACTTGCCTTAATTCAATCAAAAAGACAATCCAAGACTTGAGCCTTCCCTTTTCAAACATGTCAAAAGTCACACAATCTAATTCAATCAAGTTATCACAATAAGATTCCAAAAAATAACAACTAATTCATACATTTTGGAAAATGTGTCAAATCAACTCAAGAATCCAATTACAAAAATGAGGTTTGAATCTGAAATCATTACTTCAAAATATTTCTCAACACATTTGGAACTTATTGGTGAAAAACCATTTCAAATTAGGAATTAAAATCAGCTCACAATCACCATTTTGACCCTCTAGGTCATTTTTTTTTCAAACTCTTCGGCGTTTAGAGCTTTCCTCTAGGGACCTCAATTCATTTATGACTTGCTGAGACTAACAGTTCGGTCATAAGGTCGTTAATTTGAATTTTTTGTGTAAGTTTCTGTGTTTTGTAGCCTTCAAAACTTGATGGGTTGACTTCAGCCAAGAGTTCAAGAAGATAGTCTTAGCATTCAATTAGGATGATTTCATCAGCTCCAGAAGGGCCATTTTAGACTAGGATAATGGTTTGTTTGGGCCCTGAGATTTCTAGTGTGAGTTTGTGCAATTAGGTGTTTTAACTTTAAAACTTAAAACAAGGATTGACTTTGGTCAAAATTCTTGGTAAACATGCTCGGATAAGAATACTGTCATCATGGTTAGCTTCAGAATGTTGATTTTTGTCTGGAACAATCTTCTGTGGGGTTCCCTAGGCTTTCAGTTTCATTTTGAGTTTTCTTGTGGTTTTTAGCTTAAAACAAAACTTGGGTATGGGACCCCCTATTCATCGAAATGATCTCAGATGGAAGTTTCGATGGTTTTGTTGAATCCAGAAAACCAAATTTGATGTGGTACCATAATTTATATGCACGCACAGGGTTCCAAATAAATCTTAGGCCCCCTGTTGGAAAAGGACAGAGTTTGAGAAAATTAGATGAAGTGTTGATATCTAGTGTAGGCTTTTAGCGACTAGAATTTAGGCTTCCAGCGACCAAAATTAGTGTTATTTAAATAGCAAAATTTAAGCTTCAGTTCACAAATTCAAAATGCAATTTCTTGAGCTTGGGAAGTCTAATTGAGGCGATTCAAAGAGTTAGGGGTTGGTGATGGTAGTGGCTACACGTTGGAGTGTTCGATAGGTGTCGGGGTCTCTCTGTTTTAGGTATATTCCAGCCCAAAGGGACTGCAAACTCTTTTTTTCTTCAATTTGTGATTTTGTTGAATGTGGTGGTTTGAGATGTTCTGGGCAATGAATTGTGCCCCATTTTAGGAAAAAAGATTGTTTCTCGAGGGAACACCAAATGAAGGTATAGTTCTTCCTGCAGCTAGTGCTCCTCAGAGAAGATTTGGGTTTATTGGTCTGCCGTAGAGTTGGTCATCTGTTTATTACTATGTATCGGGATTTCCATAGTGAGCTAGGCATAAAACAACATTATTCCCTTCAAATCAGGAGTTAAACATGGGGTTCATCAAATGGCTGGATTTTCCACTTCAGTTGGCTTCAAAACCTCTTATATTAGCAAGGTCTACCTTTCCCCAGGTTGTGAATCATGTGAGGGCTGTCGAGTAGTTGTGCCTTGATACTAACAGAGATAGTGGTCAAAGACCTTGAACTTAGTACAACGGTGAAAACATTTCACTTTAAGGTGAGTATCATTTCGGCAACGACTTATCTTCAGGAAGAGGTCAAAGTAATTCATGGGATTTATGATTTGACTCTAGTTAGGATGCACGGGTTGCTTTTGTAATGCTTCGTAGCTTTTCTGGTTCGTGATGAGGTTGGTATACTTGGACCCCGATGGCCAGTTGGTTATGTTGATATGCCGCTTGCCTATTTAGTTTCCCTTCGGATGGGGTGTTTTGCTCAATGTTTTTTATGGTAGAACCATTTGTGGGCTCATGGTGCAGGTATTTTAGAAGTTCATGTTGGTTGAATAGGTCGTTGCAGCAGGGATTGGTGTTACCTTGTTGTTTGTAAGATAGAGGTCCTTCGATTTAGTGTGATTATATTTACAAGGTTGTGTTTCAGATGTGTTTGTTTGTTTTAAGAATTAGAAATTGATTTTGGGGTCTTACCCTAGGCTAGGATCCGTTTCTTGGCAGTAGGCGTTCCTTGATGTTCAGGAGAAGCATGTTGTTTTTCCGAGGTTGATGTTATGTGGGCTTGTAGGTACGCTTCAATTAGTGCTGGAGATGTTCAGGATAGCTAATCACCGATAGAACATTTTTGGTGGTTAAAAGATAGTAGATATGCACCATAAGGTTAGTTTTTGAATTTGGGAGTTAGGTTTTATCTGCAATGGTCCTATATTTGCTCTTTTCTATTGTTTTGGTATGGTGCTAGTTTACTTGGATAAATATAGGGCTTTCAGGCAAGTTTGATTAAGTTGGGTGAGAGTTGGAGCCCAAAATGGATAGGGAGGAGTTTTTGGAGATTTGATGTGAATTTGAGGATTTTCCTCTTAGCCTGAGTTTTTTGATGGAGTTATTCAATCCGAGGGGGTGTCTGAGGGTCAGGTGAACTCAGTATCCTCGTATTTGTGCCTTTAGGTTGTGTCTATGATTCTATTTTCATGGATGAAAGTCCTTTTATATAGTGGATATTGTAATGACCCTATACCTCTGGCAGGGTTTATTGGGTTCTCTCGATGGGGCATATACATCAGACTCCATATTTAGCTCATATATTTTTTATGTCGGTTATTAGTAGCTCCCACAGTCATATTCTAGTGCATTGACCAGGTTGTTAGTTACAGTTCAAATTTTAGTTTTAGCATGTTATAAACATGGTCATTGCATTTAGTTAGTTCATGTTCAGTATTCTCAGTATAGTATCATGCTTATCTCATATCATTGCTCAGTTATCTGCTTTGTTTAGTTATGTTTATCGTTGAGCTCTACTATATCCTAAATATTTAGTACCTTTCAAGTACTAACGCATACTATGCGCTACATCTTCCCATGATGTCGGTTTAGGTCCTACACTTTCAGATCACGCGTAGATCGGCTCTGATCTTCAGCTCAACAACATTAGTGCTGAGTCCTTATTCTCCGAGGAAGACAAACATGTTTCCTTTCTATTTTTAGTCTTTATTTTCAGTATTTGCTACATTTAGCTGGGACATGTCCCAGCACTTCTAGATAGATAGAGGCTTATTTTATATATAGTTAGATTCAGTTTTAGCACTTGAGTTTTATTTTAGTATCTTAAGCTCTTCTCAGCTTTTTAAATATTCAGACATAGAATGGGTATTCCCCATCATTTCAGTTTACATGATGTTTTAAGCTTCCGCACAGTGCTTTCCTAATTCAGTTTATTTAGCAAGCTTATGATATGCCAGTAGGGTTAGCTTGGGGTCCCGTGTCCGCGTCTTGGGGGTAGCTTTGTGGTGTGACAAACTTGGTATTAGATCGCTGGTTTAAGAGTCCTAGGATGTCTGAAAAGCCGCACTAAGTAGAGTCATTTTCAGGGGTGTGAAGTGCACCACGTTTAATGAGAGGGAGGCTAGGAAGTGTTTTAGGAAAACTTCACTTTCTTGATATTCTTATTATGTGTAAGGTATGATCTAATTCCTCGTTGCTAACTCAACGTTATGCGCTTTAAGATTATTCCTCCTCGTATAGCTTACGGAAGAAATGCTAATGCATGCAATGCTAACATAGCTCCTCCAGTCCTAGATCAGGAAGTTTTGAATGTATAGTTTTGGAATGCGATTCAGTTTTTGGCTCAGAGTGTGACCAACTAGAACAACCGGTAGGTTCTACTTCCTGTAAATGCTAGTGGTGGATCAGTGGCAACCAGGGTTCGTGATTATTTTAGGATGAATTTTCCTGAGTTCTTAGGATCACAGATTTGTGAGGATCCCCAAACATCATATATGAGGCCAATAAGATCTTTGGAATGATGCATGTATCTGGTAATGATAAGGTAGAGTTGGCATCCTACCAGCTCAAGGATGTAGCTCGCATCTGGTTTACTCAGTGTAAGAAAACAAGGGTAGAGATGCATGTCCTATCACTTGGGAATACTTTAGTGAGACTTTTCTAGACAGGTTCTTCGCAAGAGAGTTGAGGGAGGCAAAAGCTCAGGAGTTCATGAATTTGAGGCAAGGTAACATGACAGTCCAAGAGTATGGACTCAAGTTCACCCAACTCTCCAGGTATACTCCTCACATGGTTGTTGATTCCATGGCTTAAATGAACAAGTTTTTGTATGGGGTATCCGACTTAGTGAAAAACAGAGTCTAGAAATGCTATGTTGTTGGAAAATATGAACATATCTAGGCTCATGACTCATGCTCAGCAGGTTGAGGGAGATAAGCTTAGGGAACAGGCTAAGGATAATAAGAAGGCTAGAACATGCAACTATGAGTATTCTAAAAAAAATTTGGGTAGTGGAAATTGCTCGCTGTTTCAGCAAAAGTCTTCAACTCCAGCACCTTCATCAGCTAGTGTTCCATCCTCCTAGTTTTGACAGGATAAGAAAGGTATGGCATCAGACTCTAAGTCTCAAGGGAGTATTTCAGGCACCAGAACCTACCCAACTTGTCCAAAGTGTGGTAAGAACCATCCGGGAGAGTGTCTTGTATGAAAGGAAGGATGTTTTGGGTGTGGTCAGTTTGGTCCCAGGTTGAGAGATTATCCTTCTGCTAAACAGGGTCAAGGGGGAAATAATGGTAGGGATCAGTCTACAACTTCAGCAGCACCAGCAGGTTGCCCAACTCAACAGGTTAACTCATCTGGTATAGGTGGCGGACAGCACTAGAACTGGTTGTATGCTTTTCAAGCTCGCCAGGATCAGGACGATTCTCCTTATGTAGTCACTGGTACGCTAGGAGTTTTTGACTTACATATTTATTCTTTGTTAGATCTAGGGGCTACTCTTTCCTTTGTAACTCCTTATATAACAATCCGATTCAACGTTAGTACATAAAATCTCTCAGAACCCTTCTTAGTCTCTACTCCAGTCAGTGACCCAACTATAACTAGACGGGTATACAGAAATTGCCCTGTCACAGTCTCTCAGAAAGTCACCTCAGCAGATCTTGTAGAGTTGGAAATGGTAGATTTTGATATCATTCTAGACATGGATTGGTTACATTCCAGTTATGCCTCAGTCGATTGTAGAACTAGGATTGTTCATTTTCAGTTTCTAGATGAACCAATCTTAGAATGGAAGGGTAGTAGCTTAGCGCCTATGGGTTGATTTATTTCTTACCTTAAGGCCAGAAATATGATCACCAAGGTTTATCTCTGTGATCTAGTTCGGGTCAAGGATTCAAGCTCCGAAACTCCAACTCTTGAGTCAGTTCCAGTAGTAAATGAGTTCCCAGAAGTTTTACTAGAAGATCTTCTTGGAGTTCTTCCCGAAAGGGAAATGAATTTTGGAATTGATCTCCTTCCAGATACCCAGCCTATTTCTATTCCTCCTTACAGAATGGATCCAACTGAGCTTAAGGAATTGAAAGAAAAGTTAAAAGACCTTTGAGATAAGGGTTTCATCAAACCTAGTATTTCCCCGTGGGGTGCACCAATATTGTTTGTTAGAAAGAAATATGGCTCTCTCTGAATGTGCATTGACTAGAGGCAGTTGAACAAAGTCACAATCAAGAATAAGTACCCTATCCCCATGATTGATGACTTGCTCGACCAACTTCAGGGTGCTAGTCATTTTTCAAAGATAGACCTCAAATCCGATTATCATCACCTCAGAGTCTGAGATAGTTACATCCCGAAAATATCCTTCAGAACTCATTATGGTAATTATGAATTTGTAGTTATGTCATTTGGACTAACCAATGCTCCTGCAGCTTTCATAGATTTGATGAACAGAGTGTTCAAGCAGTATTTGTATTTGTTCGTTATCGTCTTTATTGATAATATCCTCATTTACTCTAGGAATGAGGAAGAACATGTGAATCATTTAAAGATCTCTAGGTATTCGCTAATTTCTACAAAGGTGAGTTTTGGTTGCAACATTTGCTTTTCTTGGGCATATTATGTCTAGCGAAAGGATCCGAGTGGATTCCCAGAAAATAGAAGCAGTGAAAAAATGGCCCAAACCTACCTCTCCTACAGATATCTGAAGTTTCTTGGGTCTAGCGGGTTATTACAGAAGGTTCGTGGAAGGATTTTCATCCATAGCCTCTTCATTGACTATGTTGACTCAGAAAAAGGTTAAGTTTCAGTGGTCAGATTATTGTGAGAAAAACTTCGCAGAACTGAAAACTAGGTCGACTAAAACTCCTATTTTGACTCTACCAGAGGGTTCAGACGGTTAAGTTATCTATTGTTATGCATCTAGAGTCGGCATAGGTTGTGTGTTGATATAGTGATGTAAAGTTATAGCATATGCTTCTAGACAACTTAAGGTGCATGAGAAGAATTATCTGACTCAGGACCTCGAGCTTGTAATAGTGGTGTTTACACTTAACATTTGGAGACATTACTTGTATGGTATTCACATAGATGTGTCCACAGACCATAATAACCTTCAGTATATGTTCACCCATAAAGAGTTGAATCTTCACCAGAGGAGATGGCTTGAGTTCCTCAAGGATTATGATATGAGTGTGCATTACAATCCTGGTAAGGCCATTGTAGTAGCAGATGCTTTTAGTAGACTATCTATGGGTAGTGTAGCACATGTTGAGGAAGAAAGAAAGGAACATGCAAAGGATGTTCACAGGCTTGCTCGCTTAGGATTTCATCTTATAAGCATATCAGATGATGGTGTAACAGTTCAGTATGGGGCAGAATCCTCATTGGTAGCAGCGAAAAGGAGAAGCAAAACATTTATCCGATATTGCTTCAACTAAAGGGTCGTCAGCAGAGAGTTGAGGTTTTCTCCCAAGGGGAAGATGATGTGCTTCTTTATCAGGGTCGATTATGTGTTCCTAAGGTGGGTGAGTTGAGACAACAAATTTTTGCAGAAGCCCATAACTTCATGTATTATTTTCATCCAGGCGCCACTAAGATGTACCGTCATCTGCGGGAAGTCTTTTGGTGGAATTCTATTAAAAGAGATATAGCAGATTTCGTGGCTAAGTGCCCTAATTACCAGCAAGTGAAGGTAAAACATCAGAAGCCAGGAGGTATGACTCAAGAGATCAACATTCTCACTTGAAAGTGGGAAGTGATCAACGTGGACTTAATTACAACTTTACCTCATACTCGCAGACAACATGACTCAATTTTGGTGATAGTTGATAGAGTTACTAAGTCTGTGCACTTTTTGGCTGTTAAGCCTACAAATTCCACGGAGGACTATCCTAAGCTTTACATTAATGAGATAGTCAGGTTGCATGGTGTTTCTGTATCAATCATCTCAGATAGAGGTCCTCAGTTTACCTCTCATTTCTGGAAGTCTTTTCAGAAAGGTCTTAGTACTCAGGTTAATCTTAGCAAAACATTTCATCCACAAAAAGATGGTCAGGCAGAGCATACCACTCAGACCTTAGAGGACATGTTGAGAGCTTGCATGATTGATTTCAAGGGTAGTTGGGATGATCACCTTCCTCTTATAGAGTTCTCCTACAATAAAATTTAGTATTCTAGCATTAAAATGGCCCCTTATGAGGCATTATATGGGCGTAGATGTAGATCTCCAGTTGGTTGGTTTGAAGTGGATGAAGCAGCGTTGATATGGACAGATTCGGTTCATGATGCCATGAAAAAGGTTTAGCTCATTAGAGATAAACTTAAGACAACCCATAGTTGCCAGAAATCCTATGCAAATGTAAGAAGATGAGACTTAGAGTTCCAAGTTGATGATTGGGTTTTTCTGATAGTGTCACCTATGAAGGGGGTGATACGATTTAGCAAGAAAAAGAAGCTTAGTCCTAGATATGTAGGACCTTACAAGATCATGAAAAGAGTTGGTAAAGTGGCTTATGAGTTAGAGTTGCCAGCAGAACTAGCAGCAGTGCATCCGATTTTTCACATTTCGTTGTTGAAGAAGTTTGTGGGTGATCGAGCATATATTGTACCTCTAGAAAGTGTGGCTGTGAAGGATAGTCTGACTTATGAAGAAGTACCAGTTGAAATCCTTGATCGTCAGGTTCGAAGGTTAAGAATCAAAGAAGTCGCTTCAGTTAAGGTTATGTGGAGGAGTCAGTCGGTAGAGAGAGCCACTTGGGAAGCAGAAACAGCCATGAAGGCCAAGTATCCTCACCTTTTTCCTTCCAATTCCATTCCAGCTTAAGGTAATTTATGATGTGTTACATAGGCATTTGATGATGAGTAGAGGTTATGAGCTTATAGTATACATAATTATTGGAGTGACTAAGGATTTCGCTAAGTTTTGGCATGAGGTATGTGATGATTTAAAATTGTAGTTGAAACATGGTATGTGAAAGATTGTGTAGAGTGACGTTGGGTGTGATTCAATTGTTGCACCTCGATGAGAAAGTAATATTAGATTCGGAGTTAAGTCTATCAGTCTTGGGTGTTACTTGTATCTGTCATGGAATGCTTAAATAGAAAGAGAGAGAGCCATATTTTGGAATTTTTAGAGGCTACAATGTGTTTTCTAAGAATACTTTGATACTAATGAAAGTTTGAGAGTTAGGTAAATGGTCGGAGTGGTTATGATGTTCTGCTAGTATTAACAATGTTGGTATTAGTGGAGTACTGTAAGAAGTATGTGGGGTTTGATGAATTGAGTATGTGTACGATTGTAATGGGGACTACACTGGTTGATTGAGGGTGACTAAAAATCAAGGAGATGGAGTTAGATGAATGGAAATGTTTGATATAGGAACTATGGAAGGAGTATCTTGTGTTATTCGACCTTGGTTCTGTACTTTACTATGTGACCACCCTCTTCGTTCTTGACATTATTTGAAATTTGACTTACTGTTTATGATACACATGTTCCACATCCATAGGTGAATCCCTAGTTCTGGATCGGGTGTACCCATCCTGTGATTGTCCTCCTGGTAGTGACATCCTGGGGCAGACTTGGTCATTTCAGTTATGGCAGATTTAGTATTTTTGGGATAGTTAAAGTTTTCTAGTAGCTCTATACGTATGTAACCTTGCGTATGACAACTCATAGAAAAGCTACCAGGAGTAGTTATAGTTGTATGACAGTTTTAATATTCATCTCATCATTGAGGTCACATTTCGACTAGTGATTGAATGTGGGCACCATTGGGTCTAGTTTTACTATTTTTTAAGGTTTTTCTATAGTCACAGCTACTGATCTAGTATCCCGATAATTTTATTAGAGGTTTTGTATAATTGGATGTATTGTTTGTTGGGTGGTTACTTGATTATTTTCTTCTTTGGATTAGATAAATTTGATTCTCCCTTGATGATTACTCGATATCTAAAGATCGAATTTAATTTTTATAAATTAAGATCGTGAAAAGCGAATCATGATAAGATTTGTGATGGTTTGTGCATTACGAGTGTGTGGTGATTTGTTCAAGTTCACTTCTGATTGTAGTATCTTGGTTATGTGAGATAAAAAAAGAATTTGTTATGATGGTTGTGTTATGGTCCAGTGGGATTCAGTTTAGATTGGGTTCACGGGTTAGTCTGTGGCTTGATAATCACTTTTGATTTGGAGATCTTCCAAAGTTTGATTCGAAAGTCCAGTTCTTAGTAGTTGATCTTGATGGGATGGTCTTAAGGAGGGTGCAACACATCGCTATTTGAAAGACCTAGAATTAGAAAGAAAACAATTTTTGGAAAGATTAAATTTGGAAAGTATGGCAAGTTTTGCTAAGTTTGAATTTTTGGGTTTACTTCAAACGACCATAACTTCTGGTACGGGATGATTTAGGTGGGATACAAGATATCAAAGGAAAGGTTTTTGAATTATCTTTCAAACACCACAAAGTTTCCAATTTTCAAGCTGGTAGGAGATATTCCCGTTTGAAGTCGGGCTGTCTAGATATTGAAAGTTACCCAGATTTAAGAGGGGTATTTTTGTCTTTTCATTACCTAATTCGCTTAATTCATTTTTAGAATTAAAATGGGGTAAAAAGGATTTGGTTCAGTTTACGCTTTACAATATTACGCTAGGGCTTTGAGAGAAGAGAAAATAAGAGAAAAGAGGAGAAAAAACCAAAGTTCGTCACGTTCTTCCGTATTACTTGTGGATTTCGCCAAGGGTAAATCCCTATGAGGTATGTGAGATCACATAGCATTGGGTTAATTCACCCACGCACCAATCATGGTTTAATTCAGCGTATTTATTTTCTTGAAAGAAGAGTTTGTGCATTCTTGATGAGTTTTGTTGAAGTTTCGTTTGAATCTTGATTGTTGAGTTTTGGAGGAATTGTTGAGGTGATTTGATGAGATTTAAGGTTGTTTTTTAGTAGATTCTTGTATATTTTTTTATGGTTATTCAAATCTAAGTGTTTGGGGAAGAAACCAATCGAATTTAGATGGTTTAGGGGGTGAAAAACGAACAAGAAAAATCATCAAAATTCTGGAGAAAGGGGGTGGGGGGCCGCACCACTAAGAACGCCCCAACCCAAGTTCTGTAGGATGAGATTTGGCGCCCGGCACCACAGAGTACGCCAAGGTCACCAGGTCTTCTACCCTTTCCCACTTCTTTCCGTTTAAGTTTTCTCAAATCGTACCTATGTTTTCTAGTTGGTTTCTACACTGTAGGGTACTTTTAAACATCGAGAGATCATCTATAACATGAGATCATAACCCTTGAATCCATAAATCAAATTCAAGGTAGAGCTAAGAGTCAAGTAAAGAGAGTTCTTCAAATCTTTTCAAAGTCTTTTACAGTCGTTTTAAACTTGTTTTAAAGACTTAATTAGAATTTAGTTTGAGAAAGAGTAGAGCCAGGTCCATTTCTTTAAAAATTAAGTATGGGGAGTAAGTACTCCCAAAGAGCAAATGTTTTCACATTTAAGATAAGAGGAAACACCGATTTCCAAATGAGTTTTCATGAGTAGTTCTGTGTTCCATCACTTTTAAGGGATAAGCTTTTTGAGTAATAACCTAAAACCACATAGAAATATTTATGTTTTTAAACATATGAGTTGAGTTTATTTTGGGACTAGTATTGAGCACCGATATGGGGACGAGTTTATAATAAATCAAGTCTCCATAAACCATGTAGCAAACGTCGGTAGAAAGGGTCATACTTCATAGATGATTCCTTATTGCTTTCTATCATATAATAGTGGATCTACTTAGTTGAGGCGTTCTATATCGCGGCAAGTTATAGAACAGTTTAGGTAGCGTGGGTGAGACGTTGTATCATCACATAACTCATAGTGATGGTTGTCGGTTAGAGAAACTCTCATAGAATTATATCACTTTATTATATAAATATATATATATATACACACATATATAAATTTAGTTGTAAGTGTATGTTTCAATACATTGAGTTACTACTTACTGTTTAAATGCTTTATATAAACTTCATCTTTACTGTTGGTTTTTTCTGCGTTTAGTTGAGTTTCCATGAGTTGATGTAAAGCTGAGGTAAGTGTTTCTTTTAAATTTAATTCAAGGTTATGTCATGTTTAGTTTTCCCCTCGCATGCTCGTACATTCAATGTACTGATGCCTTTTGGTTTGCATTGTTTATGATGTAGATACAAGTAACCAGGATCAACATCCAGCACTTCGTTGATCTTATTGAACACTCAGAGTCAGTTGGTGATCCTCCTTACTTTTCGGAGGATTCCCTTTTATTGCTTTGTTATTTCAGTTGCTAGGATGATCGGGGATCTTGTCCTCACATCCCTCATACCTATAATAGACAGTTAGACATTAGTAGTTCATTAGTCTTGTTCATTTCAGTTGTTTTGATTATAAGACTTGAGTTGCCTTTATGGCCAGTTGAATGTTTTCCTTTATACATTTGAAGTTTGATTATGAATTTATCTCTTGAGTTGTCTTGAAATGTTGAATAAAGTCTTCCGTTGAGTAGATAGCCAGGCCAAGGGTTCGCTTGGGGCAGTAATGGTACTCGAGTGCCAGTCCCGCCCAGGGTGTAGGCTCGGGGCGTGACAAACTTGGTATTAGAGCACAGAGTTCAAGAGTCCTAGGGAGTCTATGAATCTGTGTCAGTAGAATCCTAGCTATCGGTGTCAAGCACGCAACATCTATAATTAGGAGGCTGCGACACTTAGGAACTATATCAGTTCTTTCATACTCATTATGTGCGATAGAGTTTATCTCTAAAAAGTTTCTTCTAACTCGTGCTTGCACGTGTCTTTGAAATCATTCTTCCACGAAGAGCTGTTAGAGGTCTTCCCGCTAGGAGGAATGTTTAACCAAATGAACAAGGGGTACCTAATGCACCTAAAGTGCGACCCCAAGGAAAGGTTACTAATGCTATGTTCCGGGAAGCTATCTAGATGTTGAGCCAATCTATGGCCAATCAAGTTGGACAGAGAGAAACTCGACAGGAAGTGACAGATACTTCAAGGATCCGTGAGTTCTTAATGATGAATCCTCCAAGCTTCACCGGTTCAAGTGTCACTAAGGATCCAAAAAACTTTGTTGAAGAGCTTCATAAGATTTTTAAGATTATGCATGTTGCTGATGTTGAGAGGGTGGAACTAGTTGCATACCAAATGAAGGGTGTCGTTAGAATCTGGTTTGACCAGTGGAAGAAGGGTAGGGCTGAGGATACACCGATTTTGTGTTGGGCTGTGTTCAAGAGTGCTTTCATGGGGCATTTATTTCCCTGTGAACTAAGAGAAGTAAAGGTACGAGAATTCCTTAACCTTAAGAAGGAACATATGAGTCTGCATGAGTATAGTATTAAGTTCACCTAACTTTCCCGTTATTCCCCGGAGATGGTTGTTGACATGAGGAGCAAGATGAGTTTGTTCTTTGCTGGGTTATCTCGTCTACCAATCAAAGAGGGCAAGACAACTTTTCTGATAAGGGACATGGACATAGCAGGTTGATGATCCATGTGCAACAGGTTGAGGAAGATAAGCTGAGTTATAGAGAGGAGTTTAGAAACAAGAAAGCTAAGACATCAGGAAATGAGTTCGGACAACAGAAAAGTAATGCCAACCAGTCATCGTTCCAACATAAGAAAAATGGACCTCCTTCATCATCTGCTAGTGCACCTGCACCAAGGAACAGATGTGAGTTCAACAATCAGAATTCACAGAATTTCAAAGATAGACCTGCGCAGTCTCAAAGTTGTGGCACAAGGATAGTTGGGCTCCTATATGTGCTAAGTATGGTAGGAACCAGCTAGGAACGTGTCGTGATGGCTCCACTAATTTTTTCAGATGTGGTGAAGAGGGACATTTCATAAAAAGGTGTCCTAAGAACAGGCAGAGAAGTGGAATTAGGGCCAATAGAGCACAATTTTCTTCAGTTGCTCCACCAGACAGGGCTGCACTTAGAGGAGCTACATCAGGGACTGGTGGAGGAGCAAATCGCCTGTATGCTATCATTAGTTTCCAAGAGCAAGAGAATTCGCCAGATGTTATCACAGGTATGATCAAACTCTTACTTTTGATGTTTATGCTTTGATAGATCCAAGAGTGAGTCTATCTTTTGTGACTCCTTATATTGCCATGAATTTTGATATTCTTCCTGAGCAACTTCTTGAGCCCTTCAGTGTTTTTACACATGTTGGTGTGTCTATTTTAGTTGAGAGAATCTATCATTATTGTACCATTTTCGTCAATCACAAGAGCACCATGGCTGACTTAGTTAAGTTGGATATGGTAGATTTTGATACCATTCTAGTCATGGACTGGATTCATGCTCGTTATGCCTCAATTGATTGTAGAACTCAAGTTGTTAAGTTCCAGTTTCCTAATGAGCCAGTCTTTGAGTGGAGGAGTAGTTTAGTAGTGCCTAAGGGTCATTTCATTTCGTACCTTAAGGTGAGAAAGTTAGTTTCCAAGGGTGGATGAACTCCAAGATAGGATCATGGAGGAAGCTCAAAGCTCCAGATATTCTATTCATCCGAGTTCCACAAAGATGTATCGGGACTTAAGAGAAGTATATTGGTGTAATAGTATGAAAAATAGTATTGTTGAGTTCGTTGCTAAATGGCTGAATTGTCAACAAGTCAAAGTAGAGCACCAAAGACCCGATGGTATGCTCAGAATATAGAACTTCTAGAATGGAAGTGGGCAATGATGAATATGGATTTCATTATTGGCTTGCCGCGGTCTCGCAGGTAACATGATTTTATTTGGGTGATTGTTGATAGAATGACTAAAACAACCCACTTTTTGCTAGTAAAGACTACCCATTAGCAGAGGATTATGCCAAGCTATACATTCAAGAGGTAGTAAGACTTCATGTTCCTGTTTCCATTATTTCAGATAGAGGTGCACAATTTACTGTACAGTTTTGGAAGTCATTCCAAAAAGGTTTGGGTTCAAAGGTGAACTTGAGTACTACTTTTCATCCTCAGACTGATGATCAAGCAGAGAGCAATATTCAGACTTTAGAAGATATGTTGAGGGGTTGTGTGATTGATTTCAAGGGTAGTTGGGATGATCACTTACCTCTCATTGAGTTTGCTTATAACAATAGTTACCCTCTAGCATCCAAATCGCTCCATATGAGGCTCTTTATGGGAGAAGATGTAGATCTCCTATTGGATGGTTCGAGGTTGGTGAAGCTGGGTTGATAGGACTAGACTTAGTTCATCAAGTGATAGAGAAAGTGAAAGTTATTCAAGAATGGTTGAGAACAACACATAGGCGTCAGAAATCCAATACTAATGTTCGAAGAAGAGACTTAAGGTTTGAAGTAGATGATTGGGTATACTTGAAGGTTTCACCCATGAAGGGTGCTATGAGATTTGGTAAGAAGGGGAAGCTTGGTCCCCGGTATATTGGTCCTTACAGAATATCCAAAAGGATTGGTAATGTGGCTTATGAGTTTGATCTACCGCAAGAGTTAGCAGCAGTGCATCCAATATTTCACATTTCTATGTTTAAGAAGTGTATGGGCGATCCTTCACTGATTATACCAACTGAAGATATTGGTATTAAGGATAGTTTGTCTTATGAGGAAATTCTTGTTCAGATTCTAGACCGCCAAGTTCACAAATTGAGAACCAAGGAGGTAGCATCAGTCAAAGTCTTATGGAGAAATCAGTTTGTTGAGGAAGCTACATGGGAGGCTAAGGAAGATACGAATAAGAGTTATCCAGATCTCTTTGAGCCCGAAGAAATTCCAGATCAAGGTACTAATTCTCTTCTTAGTACTCTTTAATTGATATATTGAATGTGTTAGATTTTCTTTTTAGGTGTTTGAGTTAATGTTAGATGTTATGCTCTTAGCTTACTAAGAGTAATCTCATTCGAGGACGATTGTTCCCAAGGGGAATATGGTGTAACACCTCACTATTTGAAAGAACTAGAATTAGAAAGAAAACAATATTTGGAAAGATTAAATTTGGAAAGTATGGCAAGGTTTGCTAAGTTTTAGTTTTGGGTTAGCTTCAAACGACCATAACTCCTGGTACAGGATGAGTTAGGTGGGCTACAAGATATCAAATGAAATATCTTTGAATTATCATTCCAATGCCACCAAGTTTGCTGATTTTTGAGCTAGTATGAGGGATATATACTCGTTTGAAGTCAGGTTGTCTAGATATAGAAAGTTACCCAGATTTAAGAGGGGTATTTTCATCTTTTCATTACCCAATAGCTTATTCATTTTTAGTAATTAAATTAGGGTAAAAAAGTATTTCGTTTAGTTTATCCTTTACAATATTACGCTAGGGCTTTGATAAAAGATAAAAGAAGAGAAAAGAGGAAAAAGAGCCAAAGCTCGACACGTTCTTGAGTATTGCTTGCGGATTTTGCCAAGGGTAAATCCCTATGAGGTATGTGAGATCACATAGCATTGGGTTTGTTCTCCCACACACCAATCATGATTTAATTCAGCGTATTTATGTTCTTGAAAGAAGAGTTTGTGAGTTCTTGATGAGTTTTATTGAAGTTTCGTTTGAATCTTGATTGTTCAGTATTGGAGAAGTTCTTGAGGTGATTTGATGAGATTTAAGGTTGTTTTTAGTAGATTCTTGTATACTTTGGTTAGATATTCAAATCTAAGTGTTTGGGAAAGAAACTAATCGAATTTAGATGGTTTAGGTCTGAAAAATGAACAAGAAAAATCGTCAAAATTATGGTGAAAAAGGGTGGGGCACCGCGCCACTCAGAGCGCCCCAACCCAAGTTCTATAGGATGAGGTCCGGCGCCCAGCGCCACTCAGTATGCTAGGGTCGCCAGGTCCTCTACACTTTCACACTTCTTTCCATTTGTGTTTCCTTAAATCGTACCTATGTTTTCTAGTTGGTTTATGCACTCTAAGGTACGTTTAAACATAGAGAGATCAGCTATAACATAAGGTCATAACCCTTGAATCCATAAATCAAATTCAAGGTAGAGCTAAGAGTCAAGTCAAGAGAGTTTTTCGAATCTCTTCAAAGTCTTTTTCAATTGTTTTAAACTTGTTTTAACGACTTAATTAGCATTTAGTTTGAGAGAGAGTAGAGCCAAGTCCATTTCTTTAAAAATGAACTATGGGGACTAAGTACTCCCAAAGAGAAAATGTTTTCATATTTAATATAAGAGGAAACACCGATTTCCAAATGAGTTATCATGAGTAGTTTTGAGTTCCATCTCTTTTAAGAGATAAGATTTTTGAGTAATAACCTCAAACCACAAAGAAAAAGTTATATTTTTAAACATATGAGCCGAGTATATTTTGGGAGTAGTATTGAGTACCGATATGTGGATGAGTTCATTATAACTCAAGTCTCCATAAACCATGTAGCCAACGTGGATAGAAAGGGTCATACTTTTTAAAGGATTCCTTAATGTTTTCTAGCATAGACTAGTAAATCCACTTAGTTGAGGAGTTCTATATCCTGGCAAGTTATAGGACAGTTAAGGTAGTGTGGCGAGACGTTCTATCATCACGCAACTCATAGTGATTGTTGTAGGTTAGAGAAACTCCCATAGAATTATATCACTTTATTATATATAGATTGAGTTTTTATTGTATTTTTCAATACATTGAGTTGCTACTTACTACTTAAATGCTTTATATAAACTGCATCTTTACTGTTGTTTATTTCTACATTGAGTTGAGTATCCATGAGTTGATGTAAAGTTGAGGTAAGTTCTTCTTTCAGAATTTAGTTCAAGCTTATGTCATGTTTAGTTTTCCCCTCGCATGCTCGTATATTCAAAGTACTAATGCATTTTGGCCTGCATCATTTTATGATGTAGATACATGTAACCAGGATCAACATCCAGTGCTTCGTTGATCTAGTTGAGCACTCAGAGTCAGTTGGTGAACCTCTTTGCTTTCCAGAGGATTCTCTTTTATTGCTTTGTTAGTTCAGTTGTTAAGATGATCGGGGGTCTTGTCCCCACATCCATCATAGTTATTAGAGCCTTCATAGATAGTTAGACATTAGTAGTTCATTAGTCTTGTTCATTTCAGTTATTTTGATTATAAGACTTGAGTTGCCTTTATGGCCAATTGAATGTTTTCCTTCATACATTCTATGTTTGATTATGAATTTATCTCTTGAGTTGTCTTGAAATGTTGAGTAAAGTCTTTCGCTGAGAAGTAAGTCAGGCCAAGGGTTCTCTTAAGGCCAGTAATGGTACTCGAGTGCCAGTCCCTCCCAGAGTGTAGGCTCGAGGCATGACAGAGGGACTCACTTAGAGAGATGAATACGGACTGGTAGGTCATAACTTAGGCTTTTGGTAACTTCGATTATTCTTCCTTTCCCTTCTTTATGTTCGAGGATGAACATGAATTTTAGTGGTAGATAATGTAACGATCCTATTAGTCATTTTATGAATTTTACCCATTTTTTTAAGTTTAACCATTTTAGTAACTTTTATAAATAATTTATGACTTGTGAGAATGAGTGATGTAATTTTCAGATTTAATAAAGGAGTATTTTTATTGCAAATAATAATGGTAAAAGAAAAAAATGAAATAAAATACAATAAATGGTCAAAGCACAAAATAAAAATATATAAAAAAAGAAATAAATGAAAGAAAATAAAAGCAGCAAAATGCTGCAAACATACAGAAATGAGAAAAATAATGCACACACCACACGAATAGAGTAGAAAATACACAAAAGACGAAAAAAAAAGGGAGAAAAGAAAAGGAAAAAGGAGGAGAAAAAAATTGGATTTTTTTGGTAAACTGATCATTTATTGATACCAAAAAGTGAACATTACAATGCCAAACAATTGCTGACCAATTTCTTCTCAGAAAAAAAAAACAACCAAAAATACAAGTTACAAAAGGAACTATAAAGTAGCAACTATATACAATCTAGTGATGCATACATAAAATGAAAGTATCGTTCCATCTTCAGGGCAGTATATCCAGTGTTTGCAGTGTATTCTTCCACTTGGCCAGGTCCCTTCCTCTCACATGTATATGCAGCGCAGTTTCCTTACAGAGTCTGTCGCTTTGATAGAGGTTGGACTGAAACCGAATAGCATTTCGTTCTCTCTACACAAGATACACAAGCATATGGCAGTAGTGTTCCACAAACTCAAATTTATAATATTCTGACCTCCTGCAGCCTTTGGAAGGCATAATTTTTCCCACGAAACAAGAGCCTTCCTTGACCTTACTACTGAGCCTATCCACAAATAAGTTCTGAACACCCCCTCTATCATTTTCAATATTCTTTTTGGTAAGACAAATATTTGTGCCCAGTAAATCTGCATACCAAAGATGACTAATTTAATTAGCTGAACTCGCCCAGCATATGAAAGCAATTTGGCAGACCAACACCTAATTCTTTCTGTAATCTTCTCCACTAAAGGCAAACATTGACCAATGGTCAGTTTCGTAGATGAGACAGGTACCCCCAAATATTTAAAAGGTATTTCCCCCTCTACATATCCCAAAGTTTCAAGGATAGTCTGTTTCAATTCTGGCTTCACTCCACTCATGAATATAGAACTTTTTTCATTGTTGGCTTGTAAACTAGAAGCTCTAGAGAACCTTTGAAAAGCTCCTTGGAGCAATTGGATAGACTTAAGGTCAGCTTCAAGAACATCATCAAATTATCAGCAAAGAATATATGAACTAGCCCAAGTTTCTTATATCTTGGATGATACTTGAAGTCCTTGTTATGTTTAATCTCATCCAACTCTCTCTGAAGGTACTCCATGGCCAAAACAAAAGGATAAGGGGACACTGGATCCCCTTGTCTAATTCCCCTTTTCCCTCGAAACAACATTGTTAATCCCCCATTTATAATCAAAGAGTAAGATACACTGGACACATATTCCATTATCCAAGTTATGAATTTAAAAGGGAAACCCAGTTCAGCAATCACTTTTCTTAGAAATTCCCATTCAATGGAATCATAAGCTTTTCTTAAATCAACTTTCATAGTGCATCTAGGGGACATGCCTTTCCTTGAGTACCACTTCAAAACCTCATGGCTAAACAAGATATTATCTATGATGCTTTTCCCCTCAATGAAAGCAGATTGTGATGGACTAACTATCTTCCCTATGACCAATTTAATTCTATTGGTCAGGATCTTGGTAATAATATTATAGATAGTAGAACAACAAGCTATAGGTCGATAGTATTTCACTTGGGTGGGGGTAGCAATCTTAGGCACAAGTGTTACAGATGTACCACTGACGGCTTTCAATAACTTTCCAGTACTAAAGAACTCTTTAACAACACTTATAACATCATATTTATTAGTAGACCAATGCTGCAGGAAGAACTCTACTGGGAAGCCATCAATGCCTTGGGTTTTATCCCTAGCCATCCCTTTCATTACGTCCATTATCTCCTTGTCTGTGACTGGAACTATGAGCAAGCATCTATGTTGATAGGATAGACAAAGACCCTTCCTATAATCTCTACATTTGGACTTGGAAGATCCTCAGTTGTTGTGCCCATGAGGCTGGAAAAGAAAGAGACGAATTCTTCCTCCACAAGAGCAGGTTCCTGCAATTTAACCCCATTAGCATTATAAATAGAATTAATAGCATTTCTACTAATCCTTATCTGAATTTGGACATGGAAATATTTGGTGTTTGCCTCTCCACCAACTATCCAGTTCACTCTAGATTTCTGCTTGGTAACCTGTTCCTCCACTCCACTACACTTTCTAATTTCATTCAAAACCATTTGTTCCTACTCTAGCAAATCAGTGTTGAGAGGTTCCCAAAAGGTAATTATTCTCATCCTTTCTATTAATTTTTTATGTAATTAGGAGCAGATTTTTAGGTTAAAAACGTGTATAGTTTATCCTAAACTTAGAAAATATAGGTCTAGAATTCTTCGAACAAAATTTCGCCTTGAGGGTCGAATAACTATCCGTTTTAGCTGAAATTTTGCATGCAAGTTTATTTTATCATGGGTAAACATAATCTGGAAGAAAATTTCAAATTAGAATTTGGTGGCTTGGGATGACTTTTTGACCCAATTTTCGAGCCGAAACTAAATATAATAATATGGGTGTCATTAGATTCGTCTTCTTATGAGGATTATATATTTGATAGATTGGAAGCACTTTGAAGCTTTATGAAAGAAGAAGACTCAAGTACCAAAGTAATTGCTTGATTATTTGAGGCAAGTGGATTTCTAAACCCTTGTTAAGCATATAGAATCGTGTCTTTTATTGTGGTATATGTTGGGGTGTAATAGGACTTGGTGATGGGTTGACTTATCCATATTGAATAATTCTAATGATGAAAAAGGGGTGATAAAAGGAAATGTGATTAATTGTTGGTGTGTGATGTGTTGAGAATGATTTTAAAAGCTTATTGATTCATTATTGATGTTGTATCACGATTGTGATGTTGTGAATTGTGCATTGTTTTGAAAATGGTCATCTCCCCATTATTTGTGTGAACATGTCAATTACATTGACTCTGAGACATGGTTGTGACAAGTGTTATGTGATAAGAGTATGTACCATTTCGAGGGAAGTGTCGCGCATCGCGATAGATACTATATTTCGAGGGACATGTTGCAAGCCCCGATGAATACTATAATTCAAAAGATGTGTCGCACAATGCGATGGATACTATATTTCAAGGGATGTGTCGCACGCCGCGACAGATAGTATTATTCGAGGAATGTGTTGCATGCCTCAACGGATACAATAAATCGAGGAATGTGTCGCAATCCACGATGAATTTTATAATTCGAGAGACGTGTCGCACGCTGTGACGGATTCTATTATCGAAGGACGTGTCGCACGCCGCAACAGATTTTATATCGAGGTTTGTGTCGCACGCTGCGATGGATGCATTGACAGATATGTCCCCCATAGGTCCCGGACGGTAAGACAATGGCTGTGTATAATTAGTTCAGACATGCATCACTCTATTTGACATTTCATTTTATTGCATTGCACATTTTTATCATTGGTAAGCTTGATTATGTGTGTTGCTGATCTTGTGAGTTTCTTTCTGTGGAACTTGTGATTGATGAATATTGAGTTTATTGTTGAGGATATGTAATTGTTAAAGTATTGTTGTTGAGTTGTGTGCTATGTAAATTGTGAACTGTTAGGTTGAACTGATTTTATGCAGGTTGTGGTTGTAGAGTTTCGGTTGGGGTGGTAAGGAGTACATGTATTCTATTCCCTTAGCTTGTGTTTAGAAGTTTACTTGTTGAGTACCGTGTAGTTTAGCACTCACCCCTTGCTTCTACAATTTTCTAGGTTACTAGCTCGGACCTTCGTGATGCTATCTCTTCTCTTCTCTTATCTTCTCTTCTTGTCTGAGGCTTCTTGTGGAAGTTTGTGAGGTAGCTAGTTGTAATCTCATCGGACCTTCTTTCTCTTATTTATGATCTTGTTTTATTTTCAAAACAATGTCATTTGAGACTCATGTGTTTCTTTGAATCAATTGTAATACTTTAAAGTCTTGTACACTTGACAACCAGGTTTTGGGGGTTTAGTTAAGTTGACTTTATTTTCCGCATTTATTGTATTAGTTGAGTTTTAGGATGACCTGTCTTGGTGGGATAAGACAAGTGTCATCACATCCATTTTTTGGTCGTGACAGTTATATTCTCATCCACGTAAAATCAACACTAATTTTGGGAGAAAAGAAAACACTTTTAATAGTTCATTCAAAATCGACAAATCCTTTGATATGATACAACCAATTAAATAGTGGTTTTGTTGCTATGTTGGAGCCTTTACATTAACAAAGAATTATCATAAAAATAAAAATCAATCTAGATTGACCCTGAAAAATGCAACATAGGTAAAGATTCAATCTTTATCTTCAAATGTGCCTGATAATTCTGAGTAGTAAACAAAAAATTGATATAACAAGTTATTAATTTATGACAAAAAAGGGCATCTAACATGTCTTGATCACTAAAATACACAGACCATACATCATAAAGGAATTAAAAATAGCTAATATATAAATAATTCATTTAAACAACTCATGTACATACAAAATCCACCCAAAAAAATGAACAAATGGCAAAAATCTTAAAAAATCCTATGGGAAAATCAATTGGAGAGTCATCTCTCAATTTCTTCATGCTGCGAAAATAGAACAACAACAATAAGTTTTACACTAAAATAAAACACACAAACAAGAGATGCTCCATTTTCTAAATGAAATCACCTTTTGAGATAAGTAGGTAAAATCATAAGTTTCCAAAGATCTATCAACAAAATTAGATTTGACTCAGCAGTTTAGATTAGAAAAAAAAAATCTTTTTTGAGTTCACTTGTCTCTACATTTTTTCTTTCCCCCTTCTCTTTGACTCAGAAGAACTACAACACACACAAATTTGAGAAATAAGGAGGTAAATGACTAAAAAGTGAGGCAAAAAAAATGAATTGAGAAAAAAATATTGCTATGATATATCTTATGTTCTTCTAATAACAAATTATGGTCATCTATATATTACATCAACAAAATTTGGACAATATTAAAAAAAAGGTTAAATGTTAAAATGAGCTTAAAATAAGTGATAAGTGTGCACATTTTGTAATTAGGCTAAATTTTTCTACTTCACTCTATATTATAATAAATGACAATTTTGAGAATTCCACAACGCATTGTTAATCTTTTCAGTAGAATTTTGAGTTTATTGATAAACTTTTAATTAATGCAATACACCTTATATTTTTGAAACGAATGTACAGGCAATTGTCTTCTCACAAAAGTCTAAGACTATGTTGGATATTTAATGTTTACAATTATACTTCAATTTTTACGATGTGGAATTAGATTATATCTTATATTGTATATTCTAATTACTCTAGAATGCTGAATTTGATGACTTTTTGAGGATCGTTTAAATGATTGAACCAAATGAATTTGAATACTTTGGCTAAGGAATATGTTTACCGTCATTTCAATCTCTTTCAAATGAAAAGAAGGTAATGTGATCTGAAACAAACTCGAATTCTCAACACAAATATCCAAACATTATATAATAAGATACCCAAATTACAATAACAACACTTGAATTACAAGGAGAAGTACTGAAATATCAAGTAACTAGAGATAGAGATAAGAATGGAAATGAGAAGTTAAGACTTTAGAAAGAAGATGAGAGGAACAGACGGTTTCTTCATAATACGCATAACTCTTCTGTCTAATCCCTATTCCTATTTAACTATTGATAATTGCGCCTGGATCCCAAATAAAATCCTCTAGTATTTTACTCAGCCTAATAATTCCATCTAAATCAGCCCCATTCACCACTTCTAACACATAAGCCTGTACAAAGTCTACTTGATTCACAACAATACCCCCATCCTGAATAAGAACCTTGTCCTCAAGGTTCGGATAGAACAATATGGATATCATAGCAACGAACTTGTTAAGACTTGGATATATGTTAGGAGTTGCTTTAACAAGTATTTTGTCTTCTTTGTCTTCCCGGGCAATCCTTTGGAGGGAATATATTAATACCCACCTGACTAAGGCAATATCAAACGTGACATTCTCAGCAACATTTGCATTGCTAAATATTACAGTATGAGGTGAAAATACATCAATACAGACTGAAAAAAATTCCAATGACAATGTTGCTTCCATTTCGTTTTTAGTCAATACACTGATGTACTGGTTAATGTGGTTCAATATTGTATCTACATTATGATAAGCAACTTCAAGATGAGACCATGCAAATTTAATATATGTCCAGACAAAGGCATTAGCACTTGCCATTAATATACGACATGGGGTTGGATAAAAGAAATTACTTTTTTTTTAATTCAAGCTTTGCACATGCTGGATAGAAACATGAAACAAGGTTCTGAATATTGCTCAGTCCATGAAAATCTTGATGGACAATTATATAGCACATGTGAATTTGATTTTATTGTTATAGTTCAAATCCTCAACCAATCTATATATACCACATCGCTCTGTAGTCCACCTTCCAAGAACAGGCTCATGCTTTTGTCTTACGATTTCAAATATTTGTTGGTGATCTAATTTCTGAGAATTCCAACGTCGCACCACTCTCTTCTCAATTCCACCACCAACAGGAAAAGATTCTCCTTGATGCATAGTTAGTGCGTAAACTGGTCTCTTAAGTTGCTTTGCATTCACAAGAATATCTTGAGTTTTGCTGTGGAACAAAATGCCACTATTCAAATGGTTTAACTTCACAAGTTGTCGATGTATTCCAAGATCCCATACATGTAAAATTACACCATTTCCAACTAAATTGCTTCGAGAAACCAAACATTTAAGGTCATAACCATCACATTCCACAAGTTCAGGACACATGTCCAAGGAAAAAATAATATAGCAGCCAACATAGTCCCGATCATCATTAGTAACTTTACTCATAAGCATGGCATGATTGAAAGTGGAAGGAATAGAAGGCATCACCTCCTAACGTAGAGCAAGCCCGAAAGGGTAAGTAAATAATTGATTCCAGCGATCATCCAAAGCTTTACGAATATAAAAAATGGAAAGGTTACATGGAGTAGATACTATAGAATTAATCCAGAATGAATGCTTATCTTCATTTGCAATCACAAGTTCTACAGGTTTGTTTATGATGGAAACAATTTCTTCTTCATCATTCTTGTCTTCATTTTTAACATCATCACCACAACTATTTACCTTGGAGATAGAACTTACAAGATCATTAGGGGGAATGAAAATTTCAATAGGCTTGCTAGATGTACCGAGAGAATGTGCATCTTTGTGCCTATCAGACGATTCACCAAATACCTTGCGCGTATTGGTATTGCTTTTGCATCCCGATTGTTCACCGTGATGTTGCGATAAAAGTGAGTTAGCTATGTTGCTCCATCGTGGATGGACATATGTGCGGCCTAGGAATAGTACATCTGACTCACCGAATCTATCCTCACAACAATTTTGGTACTCAATCACATATGGTAATTGTCCGAGATTGGTGAATCTCCCTTCTGTGGAGTCATATTCTTTCTATTTAAATTGAATTCTCACCTTATCAGCGAAATGCTGCCAATCAATTAATTGATTATTCTGAAATAGTCATTGGTACCATTTCAATGCTTCACTGTCAAGGTAGAACGACGCCACATTAAACTTCTGATCTTCCTCAATTTTATAGAAATCAAAATAATGCTCCGCTTGAACTATCCAAGCCTCCGGATTCTTGCCTCTAAACTTCCATAATTTGGGGTTCGTAACTGTATTTTGGGGTTCAAAAGAGGCCACAGCCTTTCCCTCCAAAACCTCCAGCAACATCGAACGAAATTCAGTGAGATCCTTACGGATAGAATCCTTCATCTCTTGTATTGAATCACGAATTGAATCATCAATAGAAGCCTTGAGTACTCTATGGTCCTTCATTAGAGAAACCTCTGGATGAAAGCTCTCAATGAAAGCACCAATGAACAAACTCGAATTCTCAACACAAATATCCAAACATTATATAATAAGATAGCCAAATTACAATAACAACACTTGAATTACAAGGAAAAGTACTGAAATATCAAGTAACTAGAGATAGAGATAAGAATGGAAATGAGAAGTTAAGACTTTAGAAAGAAGATGAGAGGAACAGACGGTTTCTTCATAATACACATAACTCTTCTGTCTAATCCCTATTCCTATTTAACTATTGATAATTGCGCCTGGATCCCAAATAAAACCCTCTAGTATTTTACTCGACCAATAATTCCATCTAAATAAGCCCCATTCACCACTTCTAACACATAAGCCCGAACAAAGTCTACTTGATTCACAACATGATCACATTCTTCTAAATAAATATTATGTGATCCAAACTCTAACTATCCTCAAGATTACTCAAGAAGGTATATCTATCAAATGGTTCAGTTATTCTAACTTTATCCGAATTTAAGTTAATAAGTAGATGAATTACTGACTCACTCAAAAGTTATTTCAATTAAAATTATTGAGATAAAATGTGGCACACACCCCAATCCGCCCACTTCTTACTAAGTTTCAATAGCTTTATTTGTTCTTTTATAATTTTTGTTACCTATTAAAATTATATTTTTTTTCTTTATTACACCAATATATACCATATCAAATAAGAAAAATTATTCTTTAAGACAGTTTGACAAGATTACCCAGGGGTCAACCTGGCTAAGATACTAGTGTAACTTTATACAGCTTGGATTGAAATTGGCGAAGCTGATAAATGGATGGATTATACCAAAATAGGATGGATTGTACTAGTTATACATAAATAGGCTAATTTTTTTCACTACAATTAAGGCATATGATAAATCTATAACCCTTAACATACGCATAATTAATACAAATATTCTATTATGTTCCTGTCTAATGACATACTAATTAAAATGTAAAAATGAGCAAAAAAAATAATATACCTCACATATGATCAAAGTTCAGTATCATGTCAATAATGTAGGGCTAGATGAAACAAATGATGAACAATAATATTGAATAATATGAGTTTTCAATCGAAATATTTGAAATATGTTTTAGATTAAATCCACATAGCGTTGTATATTTGACACAAGATGGATGATAAAATGGCTATATTTCACCTCATCCATTTTTTTCGTGTCGTTTAAATAAGACGACTGATTAGCAGTAACTGAATCCTCATAGAAGAATTTTTTGATCTCTTCTAGCAAATTTGGATGGTCTTTCAGAAGTACAACAATCTAATCATAAAAAAATAGTACTTATATAATAGAAAACGGTGGTTGTGTGTAATATCTATGTACTCAAATTATAAACATTTATTACCTTATCGTACACCTCTTTGGCATTCCCACTCCCCTCTTTAAACACGGAAAAATATCTATAAGGTTAGTATAATTTTATAACCGTTCCTGCAAGAAGTTTTTAGGAAATAAGTTAGGAGTAATGTTTATTAATGACATTAAAACTAGTCTCTGAAAACGTGCAATGCACATTTGTCCCTTATCAATTAGTACTTCAAATAATACAGATAATAATAAACATGTAAATACCGACTAATTAACAATATGGAAGTAAAGTGCAATAATTTGTAGCTATATACAATCAATTCAGTTGGTTGGACCTTCTGTCTCTTTGGTTTTCTTTTTGGTACCTTTTCTATTATATCAAATATACATGGTGACATTTTCCATATCCTTTAATATTCCAACAACAAATAACCATTAATATTTCAACGACAAATTATTTGAAAGTGAAATTGATCAACATTAGTTATGTTTGCAAATGTTTTGCATCTAAAAATTTGTGTCTTGTTTTTAAGAAATTGTAGCCTTTATTTTATTGAGTCGCATACATAAACATTATTGTTGAATGATAGTTTTTTATAAAAGTTGTACAGAAATTTATATATATGTATTGGACATACACACAAACATGAATAATTTGTTTAATTCAATATTTTATGTGTGAAATTCAAAGGACTAATAATCGTGTACGTATCTAACGATTATATCTTTTGTACTTCTCAGAAATCTCATACATATGTCATTCTTGTCACGCCCCGAGACTACCCCTGGACATAAACACGGGACCTATGATCACGAGTGACTCCAAGCTAACCCTGAGCTGGCATATCATAAGCATACTAGATAAACTAAAGTAAGAAAATTCTGTGTGGAAGTTTAAAACATCATATAAGTGAAATGATGGGCAATACCTATAACTATCTAAATAAATAAACTGTGAGTTTCATGACAACTGAAAGATCAAACTCCAAGCTAAAACTGAATCTAACTATGTATGAAACAAAGCCTCGAACTGACAAGAGATGTTGGGACATGCCCCCAGCTAAATCTAGTAAAAACTTAAACGAAAGACTGAAAGTAAAAGAAACATGTTTGTCGTCCTCGGAGAATGAGGAAAGAAACATGTATGTCGTCCTCGGAGAGTGAGGACAGAAACATGTATGTCGTCCTCGGAGAATGAAGACTCACCATTGATACTATTGAGCTAGACATCGGGAATTGATCTATGCGTGATTTGAATGCTGAGGACCTGAACCTACATCACGAGAAGATGTAGTGCAGAGTATGCGTCAGTACTTGAAAGGTACGGAGCATGCAGGATAGAATAAAGCTGAACAATATATATAACAGAACAAAGCATACTGAGCAATGATATAAGAAGAACATGATACAATACTGAAAATACTTAATATGCACTAAATTGAATGCAATGACCAAGTTTATAACATGCTGAAACTGAATATTGAACTGTAAGTGGTAACCTGGTCAATGCACTAGAATCTGACTATGGGAGCTACTAATAACCAAACCATGTGAGCTAAACGTGGAGTCTGATGTATACGCCCCATCGATAGGACCCAATATACCCTGCCAGAGGTATAGAGCCATGACTGGCGTGATCACTAAACTGATGCCCACAAAGGGGACTTATAAACCTACAAGGGCTCGTAGTTCTGGAACTATGAGGGTAACTGACCCTAGTCCAACTTTGGTATAAACCCTACTCCCAACTAAATATGTGTAAATTATAACATAACTAAAGTAAACTCGATAGCTCAATAATCTGATATGCAAATCTGAAAATACAACATTAATTTCTAATAATGAAACATTCGAAAACTGAGGCATGTATATTTGTTTATCTGTCCTAGCTAATGTAATTCATGAACATAAAGAACTACATAACTAGGGTTCTGAGTTTATGCAAGAATGTACGCAAAAACAATATTAAGACATGATAATCTGATTAAGAACGTTACAATAACTAAATCATAGTAGTTAGCTGAAATTCTAGAAACCCTAGGTCTAGATAATATGGAGGGAATCAAGAATCTGACTTAAAGGAATCCACCAGTGAAATCCCACATATCTGGAGACAAAATACACAGAAAAATCTTTCAATTTTGGGGCTGGAACTGAAATAAACCTTGCTGCGTTCTTGAGGAAAACTGGCGCCTCTTTCTCCATATTTTCCTCTAAGTTTGAATGATTTTGGTGAATGGTCGATTATGGTAAGTTCTGATTAAGTTATTAGGCTAAAACTGACCACAACGATGTAGTTTAGGGGTTAAACAATGTAGTTTAGGTGTCCAACACATAGGGGAAAATACCAAAACGACTCTACTTAAAAATTTGACGGGGCTGACCACAGGGCCTGTGACGGACCGTCATAGTGACCACGGACTGTCAAGCTGGTCGTGGTCCTTTATCAGTAGCTGCAGGTTTCTGGGCCTTCCCTCTACGGTCCACTTCACGGACCGTGTGTAGGATCACGGATCGTGAAGGTCCTCGTGGTCCTTCACTTGGGATAGGGACTACTAGCTCGAGTTCACATAAGCCATCACGGCTAGTCATCAAAACCACGGCCCGTGAAGGTTCCCGTGGTCTGATGTCTGAGATCGGTGGATTCTGTCTGGCTTTCACGAGCACCAGTACGGCTTCTGTGGTGATCCACGTCCCGTGAAGGGTCCCGTGGTCCACCACTTTTGGGCTGGGATGAGTCCACGGACAGATTACGGACTATGGTCCCTTTCACGGTTAGTGAACCTTGTCGTGGTTCACCTGGTTCTGCTTGTTTTCTGCTGAATGTTCTATGTTTGATTTATGAGATGTTACAATATCTCCCCCTTGGGAATATTCGTCCTCGAATGAAGCCTAAGCTAGCTAAGTATGGAGGGAAAGAGATGCAAACCCTACCACTAAGTACTGAAAAATTGAAATCTAACCGAACTCTGTTCCATGAACATGCAAATACGCTGAAAATGAAAGTATAACTGATGGAACATGATACTAAGATTGAATCTATGCAAGAGTAACTGAAAGACTGGAGAGGAACTATTACCTCAAGCTGGAATAGAATCAGAAGGAAAGAGATGAGGATACTTGGCCTTCATGGCGGCTTCTGCTTCCCAAGAAGCTCCCTCTACGGACTGACTCCTCCATAAAACCTTAACTAAAGCGATCTCCTAGTTTCTCAACCTTCAAACCTGACGATCAAGAATTTCAACTGGTACCTCTTCATAAGTGAGACTATCCTTCACAACCACACTTTCTAAAGGTACAATAGACGCTGGGTCACCTACACATTTCTTCAACAAGGAGATGTGAAAACTAGATGGACTGTTGCTAGTTCTGCTGGCAGCTCTAATTCATAAGCCACATTGCCAACCCTTTTCAAGAACTTATAAGGGCCTGCATATATAGGAATGAACTTCCGTTTCTTGCCAAATCTCATAACCCCCTTCATAGGTGACACTTTCAGGAAAACCAATCATCAATTTGGAACTCCAAGTCCCTTCTCCTGACGTTTGCATAGGACTTCTAGTGACTCTGGGTTGTCTTTAGTCTATCTTTTATGAGGTGAAATTTTTCCATAGCATCGTGAACCAAATCTGGCCCTATATAGGTTGTTTCACCTACTGCAGACCAACCAACTGGAGACCTACATCTACACCTATACAATGCCTCATAAGGGGCATGTAAATGCTGGAATGATAGCTATTATTGTGGGCAAACTCTATAAGAGGAAGGTGATCATCCCAACTACCCTTGAAGTCGATCACTCAAGCTCTCAATATGTCCTCTAAGGTCTGAATGGTACTCCCTGCCTGACCAACCATTTGTGGATGAAATGCGGTGCTGAGATTAACCTGAGTACTAAGACCTTTCTGAAATGACTTCCAAAAATGAGAGGTAAACTGAGGACCTCTATCTGAGATGATAGACAAAGGAACTCCATGCAACCTGACTATCTCATTAATGTTAAGCTTGGCATAGTCCTCCACCAAATCTATAGTCTTCACAGCCAAGAAATATGCACACTTAGTCACTCTGTCAACAATCACCCAAATGGAGTCATGTTGTCTGCGAGTATGAGGTAAACCTGTAATGAATTCCATGTTGATCACTACCCACTTCCATGTAGGAATTACGATCTCTTGAGTCGTACCTCCTGGTTTCTGATGTTCTACCTTCACTTGCTGTCAATTAGGGCACTTAGCCACAAAATCCGTTATATCTCTTTTCATACCATTCCACCAAAATACTTTCATAGATCACGGTACATATTACTGGTGCCTGGATGAATAGAACACCTATAGTTATGGGCTTCTATAAGAATCTATTTTCTCAACTCGACCACCTTAGGAACACATAAACGACCCTGATAACGAAGCATGCCATCTCCCCTTTGGGAGAAAACCTCAGCTCTCTGCTGATGAATGAACTTTTTAGTTGAAGCAATATAGGATCACTGTCTTGCTTTTCCTTAGCCTCCGCTACCAATGCAGATTTTGATCCATTCTGAACTGTTACACCACCATCTGATATGCTCATAAGGCGAACTCTCAAGCGAGCAAGCATGTAAACATCTTTAGCTAGTTCTTTTCTCTCTTCCTCACCATGTGCTACACTACGCATAGATAGTCTACTAAGAGCATCAGCTACTATATTGGCCTTATCAGGATGATAAAGCACATTCTTATCATAGTCTTTAAGGAATTCAAGACATATCCTCTGGCAAAGATTTAACTCTTTCTGGGTGAACAGATACTGGAGGCTCTTATGGTCTCTGAACACATCCACGTGAACACCATACAAGTAATGTCTTCAAATCTTTAGGGCAAACACTATTGCTGCAAGCTCGAGGTCATGAGTCGGATAGTTCTTCTCATGCACCTTAAGTTGTCTAGAAGCATAAGCTATAACCTTACATCGCTGCATCAACACACAATCTAGGACGACTCTGGAGGCATCAGAATAGATCACATAACCATCTGAATCCTCTGGTAGAGTCAAAACAGGAGTCGTAGTCAACCTAGTTTTTAGTTCTGAGAAAATCTTATCACAATCATCTGACCACTGAAACTTAACCTTTTGTGAGTCAACCTAATCAATGGAGAAGTTATGGATGAAAATCCTTTCACCAACCTTCTTTAATAACTAGCCAAACCCAAAAAACTTCTGATATCTGTAGGAGAGGTTGGTCTGGGCCATTGTTTCACTCCTCTATTTTCTAAGAATCCACTCGGATCCCTTTGCTAGACACAATATACCCTAGGAAAGCAACAAATTGCAATCAAAACTCATATTTGCTAAACTTAGAAAATAACTGGCGATCTTTAAGAGTTTGCAAGAGAATCCTCAAATGAGTCGCATGTTCCTCATCATTCCTAGAGTAAATGAGGATATCATCAATAAAGATGATAACGAACAAGTCCAAATATTGCTTGAATGCTCTGTTCATCAAATCCATGAAAGTTGCAGGAGCATTGGTTAGTCCAAATGAAGTAACTACGAATTCATAATGACCATACCGAGTTTTGAAGGCTATTTTTGGGATGTCAATATCTCTTGACTCTGAGTTGATGATAACCGGATTTGAGGTCTATCTTTGAGAAATGACTAGCACTCTGAAGTTTTTCAAACAAGTCATCAATCCTGGGGATAGGGTACTTATTATTGATTGTGACTTTGTTCAAATACCGATAGTCAATGCATATCCTGAGAGAACCATCTTTCTTTTTCACGAACAACATTGGTGCGCCCCATGGGGAAATACTAGGTCTGATGAAGCCCTTATCTAGAAGGTCTTTCAACTACTCTTTCAATTCCTTAAGCTCAGCTAGAGCCATTCTGTAATGAGGAATAGAAGTAGGCTAGGTATCTGGAAGGATATCAATTCCCAAGTTCATTTCCCTTTCGAGAGGAACTCCGAGAAGATATTCTGGAAACACTTCTGGGAACTCATTATCTATTGTAACTAACTCAAGAGTTGGGGTTTCGGAGCTAAAAGCCTTAACCTGAACTAGATGATAGAGATACCCCTTAGAGATCATCTTTCTGGCTTTAAGGTAAGAAATGAATTGACCCATAGGCGCTACGCTACTACCGTTCCATTTTAAGACTAGTTCTCTTGGAAATTGAAAACAAACGATCCCAGTTCTACAACCGATTGAGGCATAACAAGAATGTAATTACTCCATGCCTAGAATGATATCAAAGTCTACCATTTCTAACTCTACAAGATCTGCTGAGATGACTTTTTGAAAGATTGTGACAGGGTAATTTCTGTATACCCGTCTAGCCAAAACTGGGTCACCAACTCGAGTAGAGACTGAGAAGGGTTCTGAGATGGTTTCTGGACTGACATCAAAGTTGACTACTATATAAGAAGTTACAAAGGAAAGAGTAGCCCCCGAATCTAACAAAGCATAAACATCTAAGTTAAAGACTCGTAACATACCAGTGACCACATCAGGAGAATCTTCCTGGTCCTGGCGAGCCTGAAAAACATACAACTTATTTTGGCGCTGACTGCCACTTGTACCAAAAGAGTTACGCTGCTACGTCAAGCGACCTGTTGGTGCTGCTGAAGTTGTAGACTGAGCCCTACCATTATTGCCTCCTTGACCCTATTTAGAAGAAGGACAATCTCTCAACCTCAGATCAGACTGATCACACCCAAAATATCCTTCCTTTCCTGCAAGACACTCGCCCGGATGGTTCTTACCACACTTTGGACAAGTTGGGTAGGTTTTGTTACCTGAAATACTCCCCTGAGACTTAGAACTTGATGCCCGTGGAGTTTTCCTAAAACACTTTGCAGTCTCCCTCTCATTAGATGTGGTACACTTCACACCCATGAGAAGGACTCTACTTAGAGCGGTTTTTCAGACATCCTAGGTCTCTTAAACCTGGCTCTGATACCATATGTGTCACGCCCCGAGGCTACCCCCTGGACGTAAACACGGGACCTAGGATCACGAGTGACCCCAAGCTAATCCTGAGCTGGCATATCATAAGCATACTAGATAAACTAAAGTAAGAAAATACTGTGCGGAAGCTTAAAACATCATATAACTGAAATGATGGGGAATACCATTACTATCTAAAAAAATAAACTGTGAGTTTAATGATAACTGAAAGATCAAACTCCAAGATAAAACTGAATCTAACTATGTCTGAAATAAATCCTCTAACTGACTAGAGATGCTAGGACATGCCCCAACAAAATCTACCAAAAACTAAAACTAAAGAAGGAAAGTGAAAAAAACATGTATGTTGTCCTCGGAAAATGAGGACTCACCACTAATACTGCTAAGCTGGAGATCGAGAACTGATCTATGCGTGATCAGAATGTTGAGGACCTGAACCTACATCACGAGAAGATGTAGTGCAGAGTATGTGTTAGTACTTGAAAGGTACTGAGCATTCAGGATAGAATAAAGATGAACAATATACATAACTGAACAAAGCATACTGAGCAATGATATAAGCAGATAGTATAGAGGGAATATGTAGTTACAATTATCATGTCTTAACTAAACAATATGTAGTTCGCTGAAATTATAGAAACCCTGGGTCTAGATAGTATGGAGGGAATCAGGAATCTGACTGAATTCTAGGGACCTAGTGGATGAAAGAAATCCACCAATGAAATCCCACATACCTTGTGATGAAATTCACGAAGAAATCTTTCGATTTTGGGGCTGGAACTAAAGAAAACCTTGTTTCTTTCTTGAGGAAAACTAGCTCTTCATTCTCCCTCATTTGCTCTAAGTTTGAATGATTTAGGTGAATGATTGATTAGGGTAAGTTATGATTAAGTTACTAGGCTAAAACTGACCAAAACGACATGGTTTATGGGTTAAACGATGTAGTTTAGGTGTCCAACACATAGGGGAAAAGACAAAAACGACCCTACTTAAAAATGTCACGGGGCTGACCACGGCCCGTAAAGGTCCCCGTGGTCTGACGTTTGAGCCCGGCGGATTCTGTCTGGCTTCCACGAGCACGAGTATGGCTCGTATGGTGGTCCACATCCCATGAAGGGTCTCGTGGTCCACCACTTCTGTAACACCCTAGAAAATTTTTTAAGCTAAGACTTGAAGCATTTGTCATTTTGAGTAGGATTTTACAAAGAAATTTAAAATTTCTTAAGTATTAAGGTCAGGTCACTAGATGTAGCACCTTGAGTTCCAAAAAGAACTAAATTGGAAATAGCAAAAATCTGAAATTTTGCAAGTTAAGGTAAGTATAAGTTTTGGGTTGACTTCAAACGACCATATATTCTAGCTCAAAATGAGTTAGGTGTGATACCAGATACCATAGGAAAGATATTTGAATTATCTTTCCAACGTCACTGAGTTTGCTCAGTTTCGAGTTCATATGAGGGAGATATGTCTATTCAAAGTTGGTCTATCTAGATAAGGAAAGTCAAAATCGGATTTTATAGGGGTATTTTGGTCTTTTCCTTACCCAACCAGATTTAATTCGTTTTTAGTAATATTTTAGGAGTATAATCTGATAGGTTCAGTTTTATAATCCTAGTTTACGCCAAGGGTTTTAGTTGAGAGTTCAAGAAGAGAAAAGAAGAGAGAAGAGGAGAAAAGAGGAAAGGATGAAAGCGTTCGTCGACGTTCTTGAGAGTTATTGCGGATTGTCACCATGGGTTTGATCCCTAAGAGGTATGTAAGCTTCCATAGTGTTGGGGTCTTTCACCCACACACCAATCATGATTTATTCAGCGTAATTTCGTTCTTGAAATTTAAGGATTTAAGTTTTTGATGAGTTCTTGAAGTGTTCTTGAAGTTTCATTAAGTTTTGATGTAAGATTCTACTTGGGTCAACTTAAAATAACCATATCTCTTAGAATTTAAAGAGTTACGTGAACCATAACCTATCGAATTAAAGGTATTTGAATCTACTTTCCAACGCCACCAATTTCGCATCAATCCAATTTCTGAGTAAAAGTTATGACTATTTTAGTAACCTATACAGTGATGTTACGAATTAGCCGATGGAAAAATATTAAAAAGAGTCATTTTTGTCTTTTTACCTCCAAGAAAACCATAAACGAATTTCTTGACTAATAAAAGGCTCAAAACAATTAGATTTTCATCTTCACTAATGAAAATCATAATTCTTGGCCATAGAGATTTCAAAAAACTAATGCAAGAATCTCAAGAAAGGTTTTATTGATGGTTTACCTTCAAGCTAGGGTTTCAAGGCTTCTAATCAAGTTCTTCTTCAAAATTCTTCAAGATTTTTAAAGATTCTTCAAGAATCTTGTTCTTCTAGGTATGTAAGGCTATCATAGTGTTGGACTAGTTCGTCCTCACGCCCTACATCTACTTTCAGATCAGT